>JALIZH010020463.1:0-11197 GCA_030522465.1 Rhipicephalus appendiculatus | reverse complement strand
CGCTTTCCGCCAATGTGCACCACACAGGACACAACAATTTTAAAATATTCGGTAAATTTTACGCTCGAGATCTCGCGATCAAGTATAAAGTTTTATAGAAAGTCCGTCAAGCGCGGCCAGTTTCTTCCAATGTGCCGCCGGTGTTCCCAGTGTGCGGGCAGACACTGTACAGCGTGACCAGTGCCTCCCAGCGCGCTGCAAGACATTGGGCGACGCTGCACAGTGTGTCCCAGTGCCTCCCAGCGCACTGGTCGACACTGGCCACGCTGTACAGTGTGTCCCAGTGTCTCCCAGCGCGCTGTAGTACACTGGGACATACTGTACAGCGTTTCCAGTGTCTCCCAGTGCGCTGAAACGCACTGGGAGACACTGGAAACGCTGTTTTTTTCGATAGGGAATGCTTAGCTGTGATTCTGAAATCCCACAAGAGCTCGGGCATTCTTATCAGGCACATAGCCAAGGGGAAGGAGGAGTGACTGTGGTTTCAGGATAGGAAATACGCTTACTATTGCAACCCGTAAGGGAGCACGACGCATCGTCATTTTTGGTGGGCGATGGAAAGTGAAAGAGGGCGTAGTGGAGAAGCCACATCTTCACGCGGTCTAGGTAGCCGCGGCACCGAGCGCCAGGCCAGAGTAAACTATCTGTGCATGGCGGCACTGGGAATCCGCCATTTTCACAGTGCCACGGCGCATGCGCCCTACCCCTAGCGGGAAAGTCGACAAATGCTGTGGTAGGGTCTCCTCACGCCTTTCTTTCGATCTCGAAGGCCTTTGTTCTGGCAACCCCGGTTGTCCCGGATCACCCCCAATGCTCCTCCCCTACCAATGCGGTAGAGGGCAGCTCTGGAATAGAAAAGAAAAAGCGGAATCAGCCAGTATCTCTTCTTTCATACTCCGTCCCCCCGCCGTGACGCTGCGCCGTGCTTCCCTATGGGATGCAGATATCGGCGTACTTCCTAACGTCAATAGCCACTGCCTTGCACGGATACTCGTGCCTTCGGTTAACGGGTAATAAAAGAAACCCTCGAAGTTCGTATGCACGGCTGTTATAAATAACCGCGTTCGATTGTTTTCTCCGCGGTTATTCTTATGCTGTGTCGATTTAACCCCCCCCCCCCCCCCCCCCGCTTTTTTTTCTCTTCGTTGGTAACAGTGCGAACTTGATACTTCTCGTCGAGGAGTCACGTCCACGTCGGACTGCGAGTTCCGGGAAATGGCCAGCTTATTGTAATGGGCTCCGCATGCATGCGTGCGTGCGTGCGTGGCCGCGCCTAAGTTTTGGCGGAGATTGCGAATAAATTTGTGTTGTTGTTCGGTCGAGAACAGCAGTTACGAAACAGCGCGAGTTCTGATCACAAAGACAGAAAGAAAGAAAGGAAGAAAGAAAGAAAGGGGAAGGAATAGAAAGGAGGAAAAGGGAAGAAAGGAGGAAGAGAAAGGAAAGGGAAGGGGAATCAAAGGATTCAACAAGGTGGAGGGATAGAAAGAAAGGAAGGAGTTGCGGGAAATGGCAGAAAGGAACGGGGAGAGAGGGAAAAGAAGGAAGGGGAGGAGGAAGGCAAGAGAGGAAGTTGGGAAGAGGAAGAAACCAGGTAATAGGGAAGAGTGGATTCAAGGAAAGGGGTGTGAGAAAGAAAGAACACGCGCAAACAACAAGAGCGTGAGCGGCAATAACCGTATAGCGCTCGAGAAAATTTCTTTTGATGCCCGATACGTTGGCGGGGCGTGCGGAAGCAGTCGAAAACGCAGGACGTGCGAGACGAATAAATGAGTTCTCGAGTCAATGAGAAGTGATACGCGAATAAAAGCAGAAATAAAATGGGTGAGGGAGGGGAAGGGAGGAGAACGGCCATGAGTGGCGGGGTAGTCTGGAAGCTCATTTGGGCATCACGATCACGTACAGGCGCTTTTTCCTTTTCTTTTTTTGTCTTGGCTGCAGCGAAGCGAATGGCGCTGTCGTTTGGGTGGGCATGCAAGGAAAGGGGGGGTACAAACCAAATTACAGCCGTACGTGTCCTCCTCGTCCCTTGATGCTTATTGTCCTGCTTTTTCGTTTGTTCTTGTTTTTCATACGTGAACAACGACCCCCCTCAGAGCGTCGACTACCTATATATACACCTGATAGGAATGAAAGCGACAGTTCTGCGCCCAAAAGTGTACACCGGTAGCGCAGTGTTCACGGATTGAAACGCGATGGCGCACTTATACCTTCCTTTGCACCGTCGTATAGCACCACATTGTTCGTCTCATATCGGCGTAACTTCGAATCGAATGCTCACGTCAGAGCCATTACATTACGTTTAGCCGCCAGATTCGTAGCTACATGACGTGGTTATCTCGAACGGTTGCACATACCACTTGTTATACTAAAAGATGTGATGTAGCGCTTTAATGCGAAAACACTGTACTCTTCTTACCCCCCCCCCCCCCCCCTCTCTCTTTTAATGACAACCATATTGTCTTCGTTTCAGTTTCAGAACAATTGTGTACTCGAGTATCCCGTACCAGTAAGCATACCTGCCAGCTCTCCCGATGTCACTATCGCCGCAGTACACTGGTGCAATGAGGAAAAACGCGTTAGGATTGGCAAGGGGCTACTTGCTCACACGGGACACCGCAAATCTTGTCCCTTAATTACAGGTTACCAATATGATCGCTGACGTTTTCGAACTTTACTGGCACTCATTCGTTTGTGACGTTGCTGCGGCCCTGAGAAACAGTAAAATGACGCGTGTGTATATTAGCTTCCTTCTGTCTCTCCCTTCCGCTTTACAAATCTCCCGAATTTCAGTGGCACCTGGTTGGCAGGTATATGAGTAAGCAATGTCCGCCTTCCTCCTCTTGCAACGTATAACACTGTTCGCCGCTTTATGATCTCCCGCAGATCCTGCGCGAACGGGTGCGCAGTTGGGAGTCTCACCACGGCGTCGTGTGGAACAGCCACCCGGGTGCCCTGCTGACGCTGCGGCAGTTCGCGGACACCCTGAGGCCGCTGCCTTTCCATCGACACCGCAGCACCGGCGTCGTTGCGGGAGAGCAGCAGCAGCATCATGGTGGAGGACGCTACACGGCCGTCGTCTACTCCGCCATGCCGAGCACGCAGCCGCTCCAGAGGCTGCTCAAGAGCCTGCTCCACTCCACATGCCTCGAAAAGGTCGGTATACATCTTTCACAGTGAAAGCCTGGACTTATAGACCATTTTCATAAACCGCAAGTGCGCTTCCCTGTGCTGCATCTTTGCCCTACTAATGGCGGCACCTGTCGTCCTTCAAGTGGAGAGCAGGTCCTAGTGGAACGTGCCATGGCTTTTCTATCATGCGTGTTTATATCAAGGGAGCCCAGTGAAAGCAAACTGCGCTTGAACACGCTGTTTGCAGAAAGTGACCATCCGTCTTTAGTAGGGCAAACTGCATTGCAGGAAAGCTAGCTTTACAATTATGAAAAGGGTCTATAACCACTGCGTACTTGCAAGGGGAAGGGTGGTGGTTCGGGCTAGTTGGCACTGCGTTATCTTTGGCGTAATATAGCGTGGAAAAAAGAATGAAAGGGCGAAGCTTGCACAAAGCCGCGCAAAGCTTCAAACAGCGAAACTGGGCGATTCTGAAGACTAATCTGGTTGCTTCTGCAGGCTATAGCTAGGTGATGCAGGATCTAGGTTGCTTCGAGGTTGTTGCTAGGCTTTAGCTAGGTGATGCTAAGTTGTTTATACGCTGGTTCTCAGCGCAGACAGGTTCGAATTAAATCACAGACACGACACGGCTGTCCAAACTCTAGAGACAGAGAGACTCGCGCTGGAAACAAGCGTTCGCAGCTCTCGTATATCTACGGGCATGTCGTCGTTGGCGTAGGGGTCCCTTCGCAGCCGCCGTTGCCTTTCCCTTTCCCCCGTCTTCATTTTTAGTGGACCAGTGGTGAGCAGTGGGATTTAATCAATTTCTGTGGTATATACCCGTTTATGACGATAGTTTTCTGGTAGGCCGCACAGTGGCGCATACCCGTTACGATCATGATAGTTTTCTGCAATCGACTCACAAGGAACAATCTGCTAAACATATTCGCTGTTAAAACGACAAACGACAAGAAGTAAATCAAGTCTCCTCTTGTCTGTTGTCGTCTGTCCGCGCCATTACGCTAAAGATGGATTGGGACATTAGATGTTTGTCCCTCTGTTTAGTCCTATGACCGGGAGTAACAGTGACGGTGACAAGAACTTTATTTAATAGTCCTCAGGGAACTGATGAGGGAAGGCCTAGGGCTCCCCATCAGGTCGGTGGCTCCATCCAGGTCGGAATCGTGAGACGGTGACGACCCGGGCCCTCTGGACAGCATTTAGTTGAAGGGTGATGCTCGAACTTGGATGCGCTTCGTGCCACTTCGTCTTTCTGTGCAGACTGGGGGTGGCGCCTCGATTTTTCAAGCGACGCTTGTTATGAGAAGCACCCGGCGCCGGCGAGTGTATACAGAAATGTGGCCGTCATAGGTCGGCACTTTAAGGGAGTACTCACTCAAACTCACTCACCACAATTTTGTCAGCCTTCGCACTCACTCACGTTCACACTCACACTCTTAGGCGCCTACTCACACTCTTAGGCGCTCACTCACGTTCACACTCACGTCCGCTCACACTCATGAGTACTCACTCATTTTCAACTCACCACGTTCAAATGAGTGTGAGTGAGTGTGAGTTGAGTGCACTCATGAGTGAGTGTGCCGAGCTATTTTCGCCGTGTTTCTCTGTGCGGCATACCTACTCACGCTCATGAGTTCACACACGTTCATACTCACGACTATTCACGTTTATACTATTCACACTCATGAGTACTCACGTTCATACTCACGCGTACTCACCCTGAGTTCTCACTCACGTCACACTCACGTCCACTCACTCTCATGAGTACTCACGTACGCACTCACGTCCTTTCACACTCATGAGTGCACGCTCACTCACGTTCACACTCACGCCCACTCACACTCATCAGTGCTCACTCGCGTTCATACTCACGCCTACTCATACTCATGAGTGCTCACTCACGTTCACACTCACGACCACTCACACTCATGAGTTCTCACTCACGTTCACACTCACGTCCACTCACACTCATGAGTACTCACTCATACTCAACTCACCACGTTCAAATGAGTGTGAGTGAGTGTGAGTTGAGTGCACTCATGAGTGAGTGTGCCGAGCTATTTTCGCCGTGTTTCTCTGTGCGGCATACCTACTCACGCTCATGAGTTCACACACGTTCATACTCACGACTATTCACGTTTATACTATTCACACTCATGAGTACTCACGTTCATACTCACGCGTACTCACCCTGAGTTCTCACTCACGTCACACTCACGTCCACTCACTCTCATGAGTACTCACATACGCACTCACGTCCTTTCACACTCATGAGTGCACGCTCACTCACGTTCACACTCACGCCCACTCACACTCATCAGTGCTCACTCGCGTTCATACTCACGCCTACTCATACTCATGAGTGCTCACTCACGTTCACACTCACGACCACTCACACTCATGAGTTCTCACTCACGTTCACACTCACGTCCACTCACACTCATGAGTACTCACTCATACTCAACTCACCACGTTCAAATGAGTATGAGTGAGCGTGAGTTGATTGCACTCATGACTGCCCTAGCAAAAATACCAATAGAAGTTTGTATTGGTCCAATTGGAAATCGCTATTGGTTCTATAGGAAGTCTATTGGGGCTGTATGGGTGTATAGGTATTCTATTGGTACCAATAGAGACCAATAGCCGCACATATTGGTCTTTTATTGGGCAAATAGAATCTGTATTGGTCAAATAGGTGTCACCAATAGGGACCAATAGGCGGACATATTGGTCTTTTATTGGGCAAATAGAAGTTGTATTGGTCAAATAGGTGTTGCCGATTGCTTTCTCATTGGGCCAGTAGAGGATGCATAAGACCAATAGGAGTTGTTTTGGTCAAAGAGCTACCGCCAATAGGTATCTTATTGGTCAAGTAAGCTGCGTATTGGCCCAATAGCTGGCGCCTATTTTAGTTTCGCATTGGACAGCTGGGGAGCGTATCTCTGTTGTTGAAACAATGAATAGCTGTCGGTCAAATAATTGGCAGCTATCCATCCTTTATTGTTCCAATATCTGACAGTGATTTGTCTCTAAGAGGATGAGTATAGAGTGGGTATCCATCTGATGACCTACGGCTATCATTTTATATATGCATGTCCGTTTGTGATGAGACATTATCTGATGATCAAGAGTTATCTTATACTTGAGCAAAAATAACCGTTCAATTCTCAGCTATTTGCTATATTGTAGGAAAAGCGGAGAGCAAGTATACAGCTGCTCGTAGCTATATTCTTTTATGACTGATTGGACCACGTCGGTTCCTTTATCGTCATTGGCTCTGTTAAGAAGCTGCAAACGGGAGCAATTCACTGTTGAGAAGTTTTATCCCGATTGAGCTTAATCGCGAAAAGCAGTGCACTTTGAGACACCGGAATAATAGAAACATCGCCTTGTAAGTGTGGCCGGCAAAATGGCATAAGTGTAGAAAAGCGGCAGCCGCTTGCAGTGTTTCCGCTTCATTAACATAGGCTGAGCGGTGCACTCAGCTTCTGGATCACTGTAACCATGTTTGAAACGAAGATTATAACAGCGCGAGGGCGACGAGACGCATATGGCGTAACAAAAGGGTGTTTTAGCAGTGCCGGTTCAACGTACGAGAAATACTCTACCGTCGTGGTCGGCACGTAGCTTTTTTTAGTCGTGTCACTTTGATCATTTCATGATGTTACTGTACGCAGCAACTCGTGCGGCTAAAAAGTTATAAAAAAAGCTGCGTGCGAATACCACGGTAGGTGTTTCCGTACCTGCCGTGCGGTAAACCGGCCCTGGTAAAACACGCTAAAGAAAAACTTGCAGACGCACGATGCTTGCGAAGGAACCGACAACACACAGCATAGAATCATAAAAATAGCTGAACTGCCATGCATCTGCAATGAGACCACAACGACCGCAACCGGCATAGACCCAGCCCTTAACAAAAAAAGTGCAACGATGTGCGGCATGGTGACGCGTCGCTGCATGTTAGAACTTTTTTTTTTACATGTTCCTTGGTTTAGCAAGCTAAGCCATATCCTAACCTTAAGAGAAGCTTCGGATAACATTTAAATTCTCTAATAATGTATGCTAAGCAATACAAGTCGTCCTATAGAAATAGAGGAGAAAAAATTGTGAATCTGCAAACGCGACCAACTGTGCGTCTAGCGCGCCATCCGCGCTCGGCCGGTTACGAAGACAAGCCGAGCCGGCGGCCAAGTTAAGCCGAAACGGTCTGTGTTTGCACGTGTCATGCTGAACCCTGCCGATTTTTCGCCTCAGCGCGCGTTTTGTGTTATCTCGATGTTCTAGTGTGCTTCCGCGATGATAACGTGAAGACTGCGTTCAGCGTGCGCCAAGATAAGAGCTTCTCAGCCATCAATGTATTGGATTTCTACTCTAAAAAGTGGCACCAAGAATAATGGCAAGACGAACAACAAGGTTACTTCAAGTCTTGTGCTCCGATTGTTTGGTGAGTTGAGTGCTTCGTATTTACTCGCATTTAGTATTTGTTTGTTATCAACTTTCTTTTTTTTTATTATTACTAAAAACGTGGGACGAAGCCGAAAGGCCGGCAAAACAAGTTTATCGTCCTCCACCTCTGGTGTCTGATGACAGCGATAGCAACAATGCCTCGATTGCAAGTCCAGACGCTCAAATAGAGGTTGAAATATTGAGTATATATAGCGTTGCATTTTGTTTTGGGGTTTGTCATTATGCAAAAAAAAAGAAAACATAAGCATAGATTAGAGGTGAAGGACTGGCGCCCTGCTCGCGAGTGTAGTTGAAGTCTCGGAAACCCTTTGTGTACTGTATGTACAACGTGCGTGTTGAGCCAAAAAACGCTTTTATCGCCTCATAATAAAACACTCTAGTCGAGGCGGTTTCTGCTCATCAAACTTGTTCGACATAATGTCACAAGAACCGCGTGAAGTCCACACAAAAATTTCAAAATGTGCAGAGCATATTACAATGTTGCGATTTATTAATGCTGTTAGATGAACTGCATAAGCATGTAACGTGCAGCACGTGTCTTATCCAACCCATTGCAACCCGACTCTTGTGTTGGGCCTGCAACGATATGGAATCTGGGTTGCTTTGACTACAGTGTGTTATATATAAATATATTGATTGTCTCATGGTAAATCTACCCTAGCTTAATTTACTCCATGCTAAGGCATGATGGCCGCACCACCATTCCGAAGAAGGTCACGTCACAGATTGTAAGTGATAATTGAGAGAGATTGCTGTAATTTAATGTTAACCACATAAGATATAAGCTTGAGCGAGTTTTCAGTTCATTCTTGGGTATAGCTCATAGAACATGAGGCGCAAACGTGTAAAAGGAGCAGGCGCTACTTTTTCTTTTTCTTTTTTTTGCCCCTCTCTTCTTTTCCTTCCTTTGTTGCCGCAAAACTTTGCTGCTAGACTGTTTTCTTTCATGCTTTCACGCAATAAGCCACAATTGGGTGTGTAATATGTCACTCAATATTTTGCTATAGTTCAGCTTTTGCAGCATTCTGAACATGTGCGGTGAATGAAACGTCCAGATAATTTCTCACTGTGCCCACAACTTTCTACACCTTGCTATCAAAGTTAAACTTTAATTAAAGAAGTGTTGCAGTCTTCTGATTTCGTGGCCTTGTTTATTTTCAGTATTTTTCAGGCATTTCTTTGAGTGCCAATGTGGAAGCAGAACAAATTGACGCAAGACATATTTGCCTTGACAAAATAGTTGCCTGCAAGATCGCCGACATCATGAAGGGCCGGAAGAAGGATTTGTAGTCTTGATTATGAGAATATATTTGAACATATGCCTCATTCATCCACTGTGATTACCACTGCAGGAGTGCTGCCATATTGTGTGCCTTCTGCATGACTGGACACCCATGAAACACTTACGCCACACTAACTCTAATACGGTAATGGCTGACAAGTAGCCAAATACAAGGCTAATACATTACCACTAGACAAATACAAAACCAATACAACACCATTAGGCAAATAGAGAACCAATAGGCCAATACATTCCAATTGGATAATACAGAACCAATACACCAATACGGTCCCTATAGACCTATAGACCAATATAACCAATAAACCAATAGACCTATTGGTGTCAATAACCCAATAGGCTATTGGTTTTTCTATTGGGAATTTTTGCTAGGGTGAGTGTGCCGAGCTATGGTGGCCGTAGAGAGCTCGACGGTGCGCCGCTCACGCGCATGCGTACCTGTACGCCCCGCTTTCCAGTCGTTGATGCTGTCTCGATCGTGTGCTCGTCGGCGATCGGCCGCGTGATCTTTTGTGGAGGTGACTATCGTCATTTCTCCCTACACGGAGCGGCGCATCACGACAGGCAAAGACCGAGAGATAAGACGCAAACACAGCGGTGTGTCTGTGCCAGTGGCGTAGCCAGGGGGTGGCACACCGGGCACGTGCCCCCCCCCCCCCCGAAATTTTTTTTCGCCATGGCATACATAGCGAAAAATGGCCATTTCAAGGAGGTGCCCCCTCCGAAATCAAGGAGGTGCCCCCCCCGAAAAAATTTCTGGCTACGCCCCTGGTCTGTGCCTTCTCTCTCGGTCCCTGTCGTGTTGCGTCGTTGTTGCCTATGGCAACTACACTGTCGCGCTGCCAAACACGTGCCACGTGGATAGAATGTACTAGTACACTCTAACGTGGATGATGGCCACGTTTCCGGGCATCGAAGAAAGAAACAGTTGAGAGGGACGCGGAAGCATCTTGCAATGCGAAAGAAAGAAAAGAGGCACGCACACCCTCCAAACTTCGCTTCCCCCCCCCCCTCCCTCCCTCCACTCTCCCCAATTTTCACGATAGGGGATTTCTTTCCGTCCAATTGTGCCGGTCTGTCGATACATGTGTGCGTGTTTTGTGTGAATGAGCTTTTATTTGTATTTTTATATTTTTCGGAAGGGGAGGAGGAGGATATAGATTTAAAAGCATCGCGAATTTCTGGGGTGCTGCGCGTATACGTTTGAAAAGAATCCTCATATACGAACTTGATTGCCACGACCGCGGAGAATTCCGGTGCGGCTTCTCGCCCCGTCATCGGCGCTCCGATGGGACGTCGTGCGACCTCAGATTCCCAAAGTACCATATCGAAGGTCATCAGCGTCCGCAAAGTTACACTCTATAGCAAAGTCGTTTCGGAGGACCAATGCCCACCGTCGTCAAAAGATGCGCGTGCCTCGAGGATTCTTTCGATGACCACCATGACGATAAGTGTTTTTCTCCCTTTTTTTTTTTTTTTTTTTTTTTTTTCGGTGCGAAAGAAGAAACGACGACAAGCGCCGATCTCCTTCGTCGTCAGGAGTCGCTGCACTCGAATCGAGTGTTTGACCGTTGTCCCTGGAGAAGGCTGGTGGCTGTCTTTCGTGAAGCTATTTTCCTTTTCTCTTCTTTTATTCCTTCCTTCCTCTCTTACTATTATTTATTTCTTTTGCAAACATCAGTGTAGGAAAAGAAAGCGAACGGTGGAGAGTTCGGTGCATCACTGGGCCAACCACGAGGCTTGCTCTGTGGCACAGCCTCTTGCTGTAAAGTTGAAGGGACGCCAGTGGCGTAAATCATGGGGAAGGGGGGGGGGGGGGGTTGAACGAGTAAAAGTGAGAAATCTAGGGACTTTAACTAGGGTCTGCGTAGTTCCTAATAAGTAAAAACTAAAGTCCCTAGATTTTTTCTCTAAATGGGTACAAAGGGAAAAATCTAGGTACTTTAACCAGGGCCTGCGTTTTTCTCGGGACTTTAGTTTTTACTTATTAGGAACTACGCAGGCCCTAGTTAAAGTCCCTAGATCTTTCGAGCAAGACTTTGATTTGGGCGAGTTGGTACATGCTTAGTCGGGGATACAGCGCAAAAAGTACGAGGACACAGGAACACAGTACACAGGACGGGCGCTGAATCCTGTGTACTTTTCCAGCGCCCGTCCTGTGTACTGTGTTCCTGTGTTCTCGTACTTTTTGCGCTGTATTCCCCCCTAGATTTTTCCCTTTTACTCGTTTAGGGGAAAATCTAGGGACTTTAGCCCTAGTAGATGCCGTCAAAATGTGTGACGTCGCGGCGATTGGTG
>JALIZH010020462.1:0-81271 GCA_030522465.1 Rhipicephalus appendiculatus | reverse complement strand
AAACGACATTTCGGACTATGCACGGCAGCAGCAATTAGCCTACAGAGGGGGCTTCTCAACGACAGTGCCCCATAAAAAAGTTATCATTTCGGTGCACTGGATTGACGTTGTCCCCATCTCGCTCTTGGCCGGCTGCAATATGCCATTTACAAAAAAAAAAAAGTTCTGTAAATACTTCTGTTGATGATAACATTGTCAAGACGAATCACATGAATGAAATTATGCAACGTTTGCACCATGACGTCCGGTTTATTAAATGTGCATAGACATATAATACAGCATGCAGACTTTTGCCAACACAATCTTTGTACAGTGGTCAACTCTCATATCTATAACGACGGAGCGTCGTGCTCCGAACTGCACGAGCGACATCTACAGTTGAAAACGGGGCACCTCTGAGCATGCGCAGCCCCACTGATGCACCTACCTTGCATTTTCGATCGTTGGTTATCACCGCGAATGCAACAACTGCTTTGGCCGTTGGAAGCGCTGTCAACAGTTTATCACAAAAACAAAAAAGAAAAAAAAAGAAAAAAAAAGGAAACGAAGCGAAGCGAACCGTTGTCAGCGCGCGATGAAAGCGCGATATCCGTTGTCCGGCGCATTGTCGGTATGATATGATACTGCGAACCGAGAATAAGTGCGCAGTATAAAACACGCCGATCCGGTGATTGCACTCTCTCTCTTTTTTTTTGGCGCTAGACGGTTGACAGCGCTTCTGACGGCGCAATCAGTTGTCGCGGCCGCGGCGATAACAAGGACGGAAATTACATGGCGAGCGCATCAGTGACACTGCGCATGCTCTGATGTGGCCCGTTTCAAGCTGTAGATGTCGCTCATGCCGTTCCGAGCACGACGCTCCGGCGTTATAGACATGAGAGTTGACCACTGTACTCCCCATAGGAAAAAAAATGCATGCAGCGGATGCATCTAGTCACTGTTACGGTCTCCGTCTCCTTTACTCGTGCCGATTTAAATCCTTTACTCATCCATTTAGATCCTATAGATAATTTAGATCCTTTACTCATGCAGATTTCAATGGTGACGTTGTTTTATGCCAGGCGTCTCAAACACGCTGCCCGCGGTTCGCATGCGGCCCGCGGCTTCACAAAGAATAAAATGTTCGTGACTTCGCTAAATGGCACTCGCATTATTTACTTGCCTATTGAAACTATACTAACGCTTTTCTCGGGTAAGCAACAGGGGCGGGACTGGTCTCAAACATATTTTTTCGTGAGACACCCCATGCGGTCACCATCTGTTGAAACAACAAAATCTTGATTTCAGTATCTATGTCCAGATTTGAGTCACGCTGTAAATCAGTATCGATATGTTTCTCGAATCTTAACGCCAAATCCGCTTCATAAGTGATCTATGTATGAGATATGCAAAATGTGTTCTTTCGAATGGCAGCATTAGGTGAGATTATTTCGTTTACGCCCCCCCCCCCCCCCCCCCTGCACCAGTGTACTTCGCTGTGCCAGCCCTTGTAGGACTAAATTTAGTGACTACGGCCCGCTAACTGAGATGAGCTTGAGAATCCTGTTTTACATTAACGCACGGACTATGTTTCGTCGCGGCAGACAGCGTATATAATAGCGAAACGTGCAGAAGTGACTTACAGAGATTTAAAGTTCCAGGCGTGACGCATTGCTGCGCGCCATGCTGAGTTTAGATGACGTCTTTAGAAAACCACAAATTCTCGCCGAAGAGCCTGCGTATAAGTTGTCCGAGGAAACAATTCCTCTTGCATGCAGGTTCGAAACTGCGGTGGAGGAGTCGGTGAACACTTCCGCGTGGGTGATGGTGACGCTGCCCGGAGCCATTCTGACGCTCATAATATGCACCACCATAATCTGGTTGATCTACCTGCGGCCCTAGTGAGTATCGAGATCCTATGATATAAAAGATTTCGCCACTGTATAGTACCGTCTGTCTGCCGGCATATTCAATAGGCTTTGCATTCCAACTGGACGACAGAGGTTGAGCGTGAGCAAGTGGCAGTCGGGTTCTCTGGAGAGTGCTAGTTGATTATAATTCGAATATCAATCGGAATAGATATTTGACTACCACAGCCTGTTAAATGCATCGTCGCTTAAAAAGCAAAAACGCACTGATACTAACAAACATCCTTTTTTTTTCTGCCAATTACTTGCCAGTGGCAGACATCTATAAAAATCTACCCTATGTCGTCAGTGCATAGCCTGTGGAGCTGGCATACCACCGCGAGAACTGTTTATTATTTGGCTGAGTTGTTCATGGCACCGCCTTCCATTCGGGGAATATGTTTTCTGATATAGTCGGGATTTGGCTCAGGTCCCCTTTAATGATCAATATCATATTGGCTGGTCATGCTTGCCCTGTAATCATTAGCTCCGAGTACTCTCAATGTTATGCTTAACATTTTTCGTTCCGTGGATCGCCATGTGAATCTCGACTACTTCTCAAGTTTCTTTGTTGACCTTCAGTCTTCAGCCCCATTACTTAATACTAGTAAAATGGTATAATGCTCTTTTTGAAATATAGCAGTAGGCTACTTTAATTCATTTGCTATAGTCTATTGTATGCAATTCAACACGTTTTTATTCCTTTGTAAATTTTCTCCGCGTGAGAAAACTTACACAGGAAAATTTACAAATTTATTTAGGCCAATATTTGGCCTCAATAAATTTGCGCTTACACAGATTTCAGAGGCTGACTGCCAGTGATGAATGGACACTCTTTTGCCGGGCTAACGAACGTTGTTTACCCCTTCCTTCATATAAATAAAGCGTATGCTCTCACATTTCTTCAGCTGACGACCTCCATTATATCTTGCTGCACGAAAGTAATCTGCAACATTACCGAACAGTGCATTATCGTCTGCAAAATGTGAGCTACTTGTACACACTACGTCGACCCTCACTCTCAGACCTTCTCAGTTTGCATTCTAACAGTTCGAATACTTCTAAGTATGTAGCCTATAGCATTATGAAGATTGAAAGGAAAAATTTGGCTAGTTAATTTACATTAAGCATGAAGGTAATAAGCACAAAATTCAACACACATAAACATATATCCTTGCCCGTGTTATTCCTAGGTTCTTGTGACGTGCTTCATGTCTCTTTGCCATCAGGCTTAAAACTGTCTCTCAACTTGACCGCTTTCGCCACCGTTATTTTTTTTTCGATTTTCCTTAGAAACAATTGAGCTTTCAAATGATCGATTACATTGGTTTGAATTCCTTCCTAATTACTACAACACAAAGCACAAAAAAGAAGACAATTGGGGAGAACAAAACGACAGAGCCCAGGCTTTCTCTACAACAAGCCTGAAACTTTGATCAATTAGTCGTAATTCATATTTAAACAAAAATGCGCTTACTCACAGAAAATTATAAGTATACTTATCAAATGATAAGTATACTATCGTGATACATCACGAAAACGCAGCGCTTTCTCCGGTCGAATTGTTTCTCCTCTTTCTTGTTGTGCTATTAATTTGCTCTGTGCAGCCATTCAGTCCCTACAGATATTTTGGTAGAATATTCACAAGAGTTTCCTATACATCTGCACAACAGAGTGCTTCTATGCCTTCTGTTACCTATTGAAGCTATTGGGTAAAATGACTTTTCGTGATGTTTTTCTTCTACTGCCACATCATTAGGCTAGCTCACGCGATCATACGCACATCTGCATGCGTCTTGTTCACCTGTATCGACGCAGTAATAGCCCCCATAATCGTCAGAATGGTCTAGCTACGCCGGGGCTATGCAGGAACGTGGCGAGTTTGTTTGCCATCTATCGGTTGATGCGCTGCAAAACAGCGACGAAGAAAACTACGAATACACAGCCATGTACGAGGCCAAGTCGTAGTACTTCTAGTACTGTTGCTATAATTGTTTTAGAAGTACATTGAAATCTCTTATCGCGCAGTGATCCCGAGCCCTTATCGCCCGAGAATTTGTCCGTCATGAAAGCTGCTCGAGCGAGGAGCGCAGCTAGAGGAAGGCAGAGGTGAGACCCGCAAAATTTCATGACTAAATGTATGTGCGGCGCACACACGTTCTTGAGCTTCTCAAGTTACATATCAGCTACAGTTTTACACTTCCAGCTTATAGTTATATTACTATTCATACGACCAACTATCACTTACCACAGATAAGATGCCGGTTGACATTTTTCACAGATTTTGCAATATACACACTTATCGTGGCCTGTTCTCATTGTGGGACATGCCTACTGTTACGCGGTTGTGTGAACCAAAGTATCCATATGGCTGAAACTTCAACCAGGCAGACAAACGAAGAGTGGCTAGGCAAGGACGAAAGCACGTGATCCCAACAAAAGACTTGCGTAGCGCAAACATGCGAGGTTCCATGTACGGGTCGCCCTTGCAGACATATCACTCGCGCAGGCGTGGGTTGCGGGCAAATACAATGTCGTGATAGCTTTCTGGTGTCGCTACGCTGAGATTTGTCGATTTCGAAGAACCGAAAAAATGTCTTTCTCGATTTTACAAACTTTCCGATCTAACGAAATAGTTCGAGCGTGGTCATCACTTTGTTAAATCGACTTTCAACTGTATACCCTCATGCTGCGAGAGCTCTGCCACTAAGCCTGGTGTGAATTGTGAAAGATGCCTAAAATTATCACTGTGTGGTGTTTACTTTAAATAGTCATTCTTTCACGCCATAGATGCGCCACACCAGTGACATTCCAGAACCTGCGCTAGCAAGCACAATGTGCTATCGTAGTTACCGTATACACTTTAGTTCTCACATCATAAATTTTCATTACGGGGAAACTGCGCGAAAAAAAACGTGGACAAAGGAATGAACAACAGCACAAGCGCATTGCTGTGCTGTTGTTAATGCGCTTGTGCTGTTGTTCCTTCCTTTGTCCACGTTTTTTTCGCGCAGTTTCCCCGTAATGTATCACCAACTCGCCCAACAGTCCGCTCTTCATAAATTTTCGTGGCATGTAATTTTTAACTAATTTGGGAGACATGCTCATAAGCATCCCGCAACGTATCTTTTGCGTTCCCAGGGGTGTGCAGTGTGCCTACGCCACATACTTCGTCATCTTCAGCCTGTCGTACACACCCGCTCTTATATGGGACCTGGAACCACGGTAAGGCGCTGTCCCTTCCCATGGATGCGTAGTCTCAATAATATACATGTTCTGCCTTTTTGTGTGTGTGTGTGTGGTCGTCGCGATTTTCCTAATGGTCAATGCTACCAAACAGAAGTCTAATCACGCGGTCGTCGATCTGTGCTCTCACGATGTCATTCGCTGCATTGATTGAAATATGACATTGATGCGCTTCACTGCAGACGCACAGACTACGCTCACAACTAACACCTTTACACAGCGAAGTTTTCGCCATTATAGGATATCAAGCAGATAGGCACGTATTCCAACGTTAAAAAGAAACTTTGGTAACTGTTTTATTCCCTTTGTTTTGCTTTGAATATGCAAGAGCACAGTCCCGGGCATGAATCAGCGAGCGAGAATAAAAACCGGGGACGTTGAATGACCTCATTATGCAGCCGCGCAAATAACGTAAAGAGGCGGGACAATAGGCGAAGACACTTGCTCACTATAGGTAACTACTGGCAGTTGAGGCCCTGAGTATTTTAGCAATGAAACGTCCATGAACACATTATAAAGTGCGTGGCAGGCTGCACGTGTAAATTGTGTCAAAGGGTAATTCTCGCCGGTTATTATATTTAAAAAAATATAATGATTCCGTTCCTTTAAGCAGCTTTTTGAAGGATTTTAACACGAAAGTATTTTATGCTGGGGCCCACCAAGACTTCAGTGACGTATTTCCGTCACGGAAATGACATTTCAAAAATGTACACGATCAGATGTCAAAGAAAAAAAGTTTCGTCAACGGGCATCGAACCTACGACCTCTCGGTCCGCAACAACAGATGCCGAGCACGCTATCCACTGCACCACGGCCAGAGACTCTCTAACTGCGGCACGAACGCGCCTTTTTTTTTTTTTTTGCAGCCTCCGCGTGGAGGACAAATTCTTTCACTAGACTCTCGGCTGTAATTCACTAACACGCATGGAACTAAATGAACTATAATGAGCTAGCAGCATTGTACTCCCAAAGATCGGAGAACTAGCTAGCAGTGGTAAGTTTTGCAAGGTAACTATTTTTGCTACTGCGACATGAACTCAAACGCGTGGCTTCAGTAACGTTGACAAACGCTTTAAAGCAAAGTACTGTGTAGTCCGCCGCGGTGGAGCAGTGGATATGGTACTCGACTGCTGACCCGAAGATCGCGGCTTCGATCCCAGCCTCAGCGGTCGCATTTCGATGGAGGCGAAATGCTAGAGCCCCGTGTACTGTGCGATGTCAGTGCACGATAAGAACACCAGATGGTCAAAATTTTCGGAGTCCTCCACTACGGCGTCCCTCATAATCATATCGTGGTTCTGGGACGTAACACTCCAGATATTATTTGAAGTACTGTGTAATTTGCGTTACTGCAGGGCAGCACAGCTTGTTTTGAAGGCTTAAATACATAAGCTGTCCATGTGGCTCCATCGGCTTTCGAAATATATTAAGAACTTGCTTCCTTTAAGCTATAATATTTGCTACATTGCCCGCATGAGTGAGATAGGCAGTTGCACAGGAAAGAATGATTGTTTGCACATAAAAGACGGTCCTATAACCACCCGAGCTTTGTTTTTTTCTTACATATAAAAGCGCCAATCCTTCATACATGTCACTAGTCGTGAGCCAGTTCATCCAGTAAAACGCTTTCTTAACTAGCAACGGTGCTGTGCATTCGGAAACGTGAACGAGGCAAAGTACCACCGAAGGTTCAAACAAGTTGAGGAGCAGGAATGTGTTGTTCGACCTGATATTTACGGAATAATACAGTAATGCAGAGTTTCGCTTTTTCGTGAAGTAAGAACAAGTGGCTAGAAAATGACATACAGGGATGGCACTGCCTGCGATATTCCTCGGTATGAAAGTGTCAACACTTAAATATAAAAGTATTTGTTTAGTGTCTTCTCTCGTGGCAGCTCCCCATAGTGTACAAAATTCTCTATAGCAGAGGTGTCAAAATCCCCACAGCTAGCTGGCTACAGTCAGGAACTTGTCTCCCACAAGGGACGGGACAGTGAAGGGGATTGGAGCTGCGAGGGAGAGGGGTATTTTTGAAGAAAATGTCGGCGAACGTTGCCAATTGAAAGAAAGCTTTTCCTATATCTCCTATATAGGTCATTTCTAAAGGTGATTTGATGTCACGATTCGAGAAACATATCAATAGTGATCCCTCCGCAATGACTTGAATCTAGACGCCGATTCTGAAATATATTTTTTTGTTTCCCAGTTATGTTTCAACACAGGGTGACCGCATGGGGTGGTAGGCGAAAAAAAAATGCTTTAGACCGCTCACGTCTGTGTCGCTGATGAACATACTTTTAAAGAAAATGAATAAAAAAAGTAGATGGAACGAGGATAGTCACTTGCGGGCAGGTCCGCAAGCGTGATGTCCGCGGGCCGCGTGTTTGAGATCGCTATCCCTGCTCTATATAAAAAAAAAAAAAAAAAAAACTCCAGTTACTTTCCTGAAGAAAAGTTCGAGGTTCTATTGGTAGCATTATCACTAGGACTAATTTGCCACATGCTGAAACACATTTCGCTCAGTTGTTCGGCAGCAATTCTTCATTTGGAATAGTTATTGTTCGTACGTAGGTGTGAAGAAACCTCTTGCTGTCATTCACGGGGTTCGTAAATTGTTTAAAATATAAACTATCGTGTTCGAATTGAAGTCATCCGATATTGTATCCATGGAAAGAGCACAACAGCTAGCTTGTTACTGCCTCACACTTTCCTAAACTTCCCCTGACACGTAATCGTAACAGACGGCCTCCTCTCGTACAATCTTGCAACTTACAGCAGCTTTCCCGACTTGATTAGTGTCTTATGTACATTTTATCGACGAAGTTTGATCACAATAAAATTGTTATTCTCCACATGTCTCAATACTCGACAGAAGGTGCGAGGAACTTGAAAGCTTGAAGTGATTAAATGTCGTCGAAAAGGAAACTTAGCTGTAGCCAAAGCATTGACAAGGGGGAATTGCCTTTGTCAGAGCTCACAATTCGTCTCCCTATGCTTTATCATAGCCTAGCCCTGCACTTAACGTTAACTCTCCGTTAAAAACTTATGTGCACTGCGTCAGTCATGTAATCTTCCAACTAAACGCACCAAGGAGCTGACTATTACGTTGATAAACACAATCAGCCACGTAATGAATTCTCATCGAAATTATCACGCAGCCAGCCACTTGTGTGTCACATAAAGAGAAATGAAATGCATCCTGGAACTTTAGACAAGGGCACAGCACCTCAAGCCACAATATTCCTAAAGTTCGGGTTCGAATTCTTCCGTTTGCTTGGCCCGCTATCTCTCTCACCTGGGGTGCCAATTTTCGTTTGCAAATGGTGGCAGCAGCGTCGGAATCCTTTAGCAAAGCGACTCAAGTATTTCTATTTGGCGGGAGTGTACCAAAGTGATCGCGTCTGCAGGATGGCTACGGTCGTCGCGCTGACCTCTGTGCTGCTGGCGACCAGCGTGCTGACGTCATACCTGCGAGTGGCCTTCGATTTTCAGCGGCACGTATGGCAGCTGTTGCCCTGGGGTGTAATCCTGATGCTTGGAGCGACGCAGGTTGCATCGAAGCTGTTGCAGGTATGTATCGGGTAGACCTATACACACTAACTACAGCGCTTCAGGCAGTCCAGAATAACACGTTCAGCTTTTTTATTCTGAAACTATGCAATCGCACCACGGGAATATAACTAGAAGAAAGCTTCGCTACAGTTTCGATATTTATCGGATTCCCGGTGATCATTGAGGGTTGCTTTGCTGAGTCTCTACTTTCGATTGTCGTCTCCAATTCGCTCCTGTTTCTTTCTTTCCCAAAATGCACAACAATCCTAACCCGCATGAAGACGTTATTTCCCTTTCTTACATCTCTGATCGCATTCATCGTGCGCATGAAGTCTGAGAAATGTTGAGCGAGACACATACATATTCCTAATCTCTCTCTACCTCTAATGGCTGGAAGCACCTTCCCGAACCAATCGCCTCGACTTGTGGCCACATCCGTTTTAGAGGACCCCTTGCACCAAATTTGAAACCTCGAGATGTTTTTGTTGTTTCATTGTCCTGCATACGTGGGCACTTCTGACCGATTATTAGTGGCTGACGTTGCCCTAGTCTATTGTGTGTCAACTGAATATTACCTAAATGTTTTGTTTCCTGCACTGTACCCACCACACTCAGTACAGCATTATTGGGCCGTACGGTAGCACCCCCCCTCCGCGCAAAAAAAAAAAAAAAAAGATCCGGCAGGTCCCCCAAATTTTGGTAATCGGTGTTTTCTGAAGGACTGAGGGAGCAGCTGCATACGCCGTGGTGTTTCACTTCGTGCCTATTATAATGATTCGTATCTATGCCTGTACATTCAATTCCATTCAGTTTATTTGCTTTATGACATGCATAGCCTGTACATTCAATTCCATTCAGTTTAAAATGGTGGAATGCTGGGCCAGTTGGTGTAACATAATGTAGAAATATATGAGCGCACAAGGTAAAAGGAAGGAAGAGAACTAGACAGGACAGACGCTCAACTTACAACTGCAGTTTATTAGAAATCTTTGCACGAGAACACCGAAACGCGCATGCGCGACCAACTATCACCAAAAAACGACGTCACCCCCAGAAAACGATACCAAACCAAAGTGCGAATTCCTCTCCTTTAACTACTTAAAAGGCACACTTCTTTATCACTTAGCGCAACCGACGGCACACTGATGCACGTTCCTGCATTCGCCCTAATCTGCCCTGCTTCTGTGATCTCCCTCGCCCGTCTGTGTTCAGATTTGCTCAGAATACTCGTGCTGCCAAACAGCGGATTGCACCCACAATCCCTGCAGTGCAGAGACAGGTGCGTGCCACCTGCGAGAACATTCAAGGACGACGCATGCTCTCTAAGTCGATCATTTAGACATCGGCCCGTCTGGCCGATGTACACTTTTCCGCAGCTCAACGGAATTTTGTACACAACCTCAGAGGAACACGGTACAAAGTGCGTGGCATGTTTTTTTGTGCAAGCGCTCTTTTTCACCTTTCCCTTTCCACTATTTCCTATCATGGGGCACAGTTTAGCCAGTTTGCAGGGAGCCGTAAGCACAACGTCAACTCCGTGCTTACGGCCATTCCTCATCAGATTGTGCGACATGTTATGTACATAGGGCATGACCACCATTTTTGTTTGCCTTTTGTCCTGCGTGTTGGTGGTACTTGGCCTCATTAACTTCTTTAACAGTGTACCGCCTACTGCCACAAGCAGACTTTCCGGGTAACCCGAGCTGAGTAG
Organism: Rhipicephalus appendiculatus; assembly: GCA_030522465.1. NCBI lineage: Eukaryota > Metazoa > Arthropoda > Arachnida > Ixodida > Ixodidae > Rhipicephalus > Rhipicephalus appendiculatus. Next base: position 70,876 of record JALIZH010020462.1, on the reverse strand, counting down.
GCGACTTACTTGATTCCGGAAACTGTGTTCCATTTTATGGGGACATGATTTTCTCAGTGAGGAACTAAAGCAGGAATTAGCAATCGCCCTTTTTACAAGCTTGCTGTGAGCCGAGTCAAAAGGTAACAGGCCCTTCTTAGACCGCGGAGAAAACTCCCAGCAAATGTGGTCACCTTGATCAAAAGCAATTTTAAGATCTAAAAACTGCAAAGCATCTTTGGCTGGTTGTTCATAAGTGAATGATAATGAACTTGTGCATTGTTTAAAACAATCCAAAATATTGTTGACAACTGATGTGGATGACATGTTATCCTCTATGTTCAACATTACTAGGAAGTCGTCGACATATCTGTAGACTTGTACTACAGGTTGTCCCACGAGCTCAGCTTGTAGCTGCCGGTCAAATTTTGCTAAGAATATTTCACATAGCACTGGGGCCACACAGGAACCAATACATATGCCCTTCTTTTGGACAACTGTCAGATCATCAAATTTCACCATGGTCGCACACAGGTAGCACTGAAGAAGCTCCATGAAATTGTCTACATTGATTAAAGCATTATTTTGAAAGTTGACTACCCCGAAAGAGTCAATGGCCTCCCGTACAGCTAGAAACATTTCGTCATGCGGGACGGAATAAAACAACTCTTCAACATCAACAGAAATTCCGTAATTAGCACCGCGCATGCCTAACAAGTCTTGCACTAAAACGTCCGAACACTTCAGTTTGAAGGGGTCATCAGGAGCCAATAGGTTCGGGTGTCGTTGCAGGTAGGAGCTGACGAGATGCTGCCAGCATCCCTTTTCCGTGACGATGGCCCGTAGGGGACACATGGCCTTGTGGGTCTTGGCCGAAAAGAATACTTCTAGAACGTCACCCTTGCAAGACTTCACGGCTTTCGAAAGACTTTCCAGTCCCACTTCCGATAGGAGAGCTACCGCTCTTGATTTCACCTTGGAAGGCGTCCCTCGGAACAGTTGGAAGTTCTTCTCTATAGCTGTTTTTGCTTTTTCTTTTTCTTTTTTTTTAGCAAAATCTCTGCACTGCAGGGATTGTGGGTGCAATCCGCAGTTTGGCAGCACGAGTATTCTGAGCGAATCTGAACACAGACGGGCGAGGGAGATCACAGAAGCAGGGCAGATTAGGGCGAATGCAGGAACGTGCATCAGTGTGCCGTCGGTTGCGCTAAGTGATAAAGAAGTGTGCCTTTTAAGTAGTTAAAGGAGAGGAATTCGCACTTTGGTTTGGTATCGTTTTGTGGGGGTGACGTCGTTTTTTGGTGATAGTTGGTCGCGCATGCGCGTTTCGGTGTTCTCGTGCAAAGATTTCTAATAAACTGCAGTTGTAAGTTGAGCGTCTGTCCTGTCTAGTTCTCTTCCTTCCTTTTACCTTGTGCGCTCATATATTTCTACACCATTCAGTTTATTTGCTTTATGACATGCATACAAAAACAGCTTACGAAAGCATCTGGGTCCTTAGCGAATTTCTACTTTGCTACTATACAATAAGCGCACGAAATAATGTACTCACGCGTCAGTAACAAAACATGAAAAAAATATGTGAACTGTTACACAGACAACAAACATAATAATTATCCGTTAAGTGAGCAAGACATGAAGAATCAAAGAAGTGTCGCTTTATCTTTCTCTCTCTCTCTTTTAAATGTGTGGCAATGTAAATACATTACAAAGAGTACCAAAAATATAAGTACAATCTAGTTTCAAAAGCAATTATTGCATACTAGCATCATAGCGTTAAGACTCGGCAAGAAATTGATTATTTCGGCAATAATGTCTTTTGGTGAGCAAGGAAAACTAGGGGCCTCTTTTATTCTCAACTGCGAGAATATTCCGTATTTTTCTGCCAGTATATGGTTAGTGTATTCAACACTAACCATCAACATTCGGTATGTTAAAATTAGTTATCTTGGCTCCTTGTGTGTCTTATTTTTAAATAGCTATAATTGTGTGTCTGACGCATGCTTATGCGGCACGTCGGTTGCACTGCGACGCCTGCAGGTTATTTATATTCTTACGCAAATCGGCCACATAAAATCAGCTTTCGGGCACCTAAAAATGCATTTTGTTTTGGGTTGTTTGCTACACGCTTCGTGCATTTCCGAACTGTCTAGACCTACACATTTTCATTCGGGCTTTGAGAAGCGTCAACATTTAGGCCAACGTTCACTCAATATTTGTGACGAATCGCGGATGATATGCACATGAACCGGTTAAACCACTTCCTGCGGAAATCCCTCGCAGGCTCACGGTCTTGCGATCGAGTCGTTCAGGCTGATCCCGTCCTCCTTCTGGGAGGAACGCACCGCGCTCGAGCTGCAGGCCATGATGGCGTTTGCCGCGTCCGCCATGGCCGAGACGACCGACAAGCAGGTGCTCGTCGAGATCATGACGCCCATGGTGGTATACATCGTGAGTGATGGGCATCACAACCGTACGAAACACGTTAGATTCCACCGCGTGCCACGTGGAAAACGGTTGATTGGTGTTTGCGCTAAGGTTCCTTCAATTGAACTCTGTTCCTCAACAACAAAGTGCGGAAGCACACCAGACAGAACAATGTCCAGCTCGCAGCTGGACTGGCTGATTGAGATATATTGATTAATTTCTCTAGTTATGCAGGCAAGAAAAGCTCGCGCAGCCTGACTGAGACTATTTGTTGCTTTTACATACAGTTAGGCACGGAGGCCTTACACAAGTATAGGCAGGTAGTACTAACCGGAAGCAGATTACCAGCAAAGATTTTTTTCACGACGCATATTGTCTTGATAAGTATTATAAACATGAAACAATACCGTAATGTTCGACGCAGAACGAACTGATAAGCTAATCTACAAAAATGTATATGAAAGCACACACAACAAGAGGCAACGTTGTATGCTCAAACAAAATCGGGAGTAACACAGTGTGAACACCGTGCAACAGCACAGTTTATCACATTTTGGTGGCGGTGAATACTAAACCTACATTCAAAGTGAGATATTCAAAGTACCGACTCTCCTAGTAAAAGCAACAATATATTAAAGCGAGTTAAAATTCAGGAATTAGCTAGATTTAAATAAACTCTTCCAGAAAATATTATTGAATATATATGTTTCACGAGGCGCCAAATAGAGGCTGCCTAACACCTCCCAGCTCGTTTTAGAAACGTTGTCTTTGCAATGAAAAATAGTCCGAAACATGTAGAAATTGAATAATTAACAACTGCCTTGATATCACAGTGGCATTCGTGCACAGCATTGCACTCGACTGCTCGATTTCCGTTAACTCCGGCACTCTTACATCACTAGTGCATGGTTTTCAGTGAAAATCTACGGTAATTTTTCTTCGAAGCACTGCAACTTACTATTACACACGGTCTTTTGAGCAGGCTAGTGATAGCCATGTCTGTTGTCGCTGCGTCTAGGCCGATATGAAGCGGATGTACCCGGAGTATTACTCAATCCCTCTCATAGTGGGCGCATCCAGCAACTGCATCATGCCGGCGTCGGTGCCATTCGCAATTCTGCACGGGCTGGCCAAGGTGACTTTCTTGAAATTGGTGGGTCCTCCGAGTTATAAACCAATTGCTCACTCGACGACAATGCTTCTCTGGCGCAGTATATATGAATCATATAATGTAACTAAAGATATTAGGAAGCAGCACAAGACTCTCACCTTGCTGATAACATAATACAGATCTTAAAACACTACCAGGAATTTCCTACACTGCTCCTGAATACCGTCATATATATATACTTTTCCAGCAATGCACCATCGTAATCTACTGGACAGAATTTTCAGAATAATATGTTTCAGAAAACAGCGTAAGTCTCTTGAGGTTTGAGAAAGCCAAACGGTTGTTCCTTTCTAAACAATGCTTTTCGAAACATTTTCACAAGGCATGGCTACAAGTACAACCAGGCCCATAGCCAGGGGAATTTTTTTCGGTAGGGGGGGGGCTAGGGCAGCTCCCCCCCCCCCTGGCTGCGGGCTACAAGACGTGCAAGTAAGGCGTGTTACAACTAAGTGCCATATCGTCAAGATGTATTTTTTGGGGTTTTTTCTTGTTTTTTTTTTTTGGGGGGGGGGGGGGGTCTAGTTGCTCCATACTTGTAGTAAAACAGCGCCAGCGAAAACAAAGGACCAGACGACGAGGTGTGTACGTGTCGTTCCTCCTCGTCTGGTCCCTTTGTTTTCGCTGGCGCTGTTTTACTGCAAGTGCCATACATTCGCGCTATACAACTAGAAAAATCCTCCCAACGTTGAAAACTGAAACTTTGATGAACATAATGCGATGGTTGGGAAATATCTTTTTCCATTAAGATAAGCTTGTTCACTGCGGTGAAGCGAATGGCAGAATGGACAGTGATGTCCCGAATAGGCGAGCATGGTGGTGGTGTTTGAAAGAATGAGAGCAACGCTGACGGAAAAGCGCTTTGCATAATGCCAACTGTTGGTAAAACTGGATTGGTAGAGAGTACGGGCCTAAAACATGAAGCCGCGTAGTTCCACTTGAGACTAGCATTTTGAAAGCATTTGCTTCTAGCAATTTATTTCTTAGTGTTGTATGGAAAGCTAGATAATATGGGCTGGAAAGAAAGCTAAAAACAGCGAGTACTATACTGCTGTTTTGCTTTGTCATTTGCTGGTTCACTGTATGTAAGGTGTTTAGAAGCAACTGGTCCGTTCTGCATGTTTATTGGCGCATTTGCCGTGAGAAAACGGAAGTTTATAAATGCCTTAGTCTACTCAAATACGCAACATAAGCGCCTTGACTGCAGTGAGTCCAAGTAAGGCATGTCAAATATGTGCTTGACGTGTATCTTCGTCGTATTTCTTTCTTCTGTTTCGTGATGCAATTTCCCGCCGTTCTTTGCATACCCCTGCAGCTCCTCCTGGGCCTGTTTGCCAAGATCGTGATCATCAGCACGGTCATCGCTACTGTAAACGTGGTGGACCGTTTCGGATATTTTGGCAGCCAGGCACATGTGGACTGAAATGCCCCTGTTTGACGACGTGCATCCTTTATATATTGTTGTTGATGTTCACTCTTATACAATTTTTCGCGTCGTAATTTCAAGTCACGCCATTTGAGGCTCATCGCGAACAATATTGTTAGATAAGCAACCGATCTCTTCTGATACTCTCATACACCAGAGATGACTTATTTTGCGTTTTTTCTCACATTTTTATTCGTCGCTTTGTGCCGCTACTGCGGATCAGCACTGCACTCCGAGCGTTCTGAGAAGCGAACGCAAGGATATTTATTCGATTCTTGCAAGACTGCTCGAATGACATCGTGGGATGAAACTCCGGGAATATTTATTACTTCGATGATCGTCTGCTTCGCGAAAAAATAAAAACGCTACGCTTTAATGCAAGACGCCGAGGTGTCTTATTGACGTCAGTTCAACATTACGGTTGCAGTTACATAGCATTGTTCAAGGGCTCGTACATTTGAAACAATACAGTGACGCCAAATCTTGGTTGCCTGCAGTGCCCAGTTCACAGTGTGTGGTTCATAATGACCTCGAACGATCACGACTATGTCAGAGTGTGGAAGTGATACACGATACTACGCAGCATTACAAGCTGCAACATGCATGAGAAGTGCTGCGTCCGTGTACCGTTTGAGATGAGAACTATGTACATGTGCTGAATACCGAGGCGTTTTATATACACATACGAAATGTGCATGCGTAGTCTGGAACATTGCTTCAGTAATAATCCTGCAGGTTTTCACATTGCAACTCTTGCAGGCGTTAATGATTTGCAGAAGCTGCGTGTTTCATTAAGCTGTCTTGTACAGTTCGGTTCGTTGCCTTGATCCGCGTAGGTTGGTGCACACGTTTATTGTGCTCAATTTATGTAACAGCAACCGTTTGCCGAACGCGATGTTCTTGTAGGGCGTAGACAACACGTGTTTTTCGAAGCTTTCAGTTTTCTTAAGTCTGTTCCGCGACAATAAATCTGAAAGTGAGAGTTCTAAAGAGCCGGATCGTCTCATGTTTGTATTTTTTTGTCGCATGTTGTCCTTTTTTGTCTAAAATACATACCCACAGGAAACCGACTAACATGCGTTGGAGGTGCAAGGTCACAAAACTACTACAAAAGTATTTGCATTTTAACGCGATAGCTTCAAACAGCTTGTTTCCCCGAAATTCCGGTGCCGGTGACGGCGTCGTTGGTTGTGAGCGAAAAATCGCGAAAAATGCAAGAAATGAAAACCGTGGCTCCGAGCCAGAATCGAACCCAGGCCTTCTGCGTGACAAGCAGTTGTCCTACCAAAGAGCCACGCCAGTGTTTGAAGCTGTCTCTGAAAGAAACCCTAGGTGTCGTGTAGTGCGAGGAGTTCCGTGGCACAAGCCTAAAATCGCACCAGGAGTCGCACCGTCTAAAGTGCACAACGAGTGGGTGGTCTAAATGCCCACCCAATACAAAGCACTAAGGCATAAGTAACCATCATCGTCAGCAATAGCATTAGTAAAGTGCGCAGATGAGTAATTGTACTTAATGTCTTACGGACACGTAGTGGGTTTACATTTCATTGATTCGAAGCGTTACTTGCTGTAGGCATTCCGGGATGCCGATCCCCTTGAGTGGGTAGGTGCCAGTCATCGCAGCAGCATCATCACGATCATATTTTAAAACGCCGAAAAGTTCGTCTCCTCGAGACACAGTTGAGGTGTTTACCGAGAAGCGAAGCGTGGCTATCGAATGAGAAGGCGATGCAAACGGGGCCCCGATTATGCTACCGCTTTAAGGCGAAGTTCAAGCATCCTCCAAGTTTTGGACATTGAACAGGTAAGCGAAAGAAAACGTTCAATTAAAGTTAAATGGCTAAATAACACATCATACTACAGCTATCAAGTAGGAGTAAATTCAACGCACAGAGTTCGGCCACTTATTGTAAAAATAAGGTTTTGTCGGTGGAAGCACGGTAAGTGCAGAAGCTGGTCATGAAGAAAGAAAGTCTTCCAACTAATTAGGAACGAGGTACCCGCAATGTACCACAGTGCTACAATGTACCCACGGATTAATCTATAGTCCACTTTGAGGGGCGTGCGGATGTCATGACTCCACACCCCATCCCCCTTAACTTTCGAATGCATAAGCTGGGTATGAGTGTTGTCGCCTCATACTCAGCTTTACATATCAGACCTCATATTAAAACTACGCTCTCGTATCGGCATTTACTTCGCTGGGCCCAATGAAAATTTTATTGCCACAGTAAACAAAGCAATTCCCGAAATTTATGGTCACTTTTTTACTACTGCCCCAATGAGAATTTTCTGCACTAATATTTTTACGTACCCCCCCGAACCCCTTTTCTTTCCCAACGTTTGCAGGTGCTGGCTGCTGTTCTTGCACCTTATACGGAAGATCCACCACGGGAGAGAGAGAGAGACAAGGGGTAAAGGCAGGAGAGGTAGACGTCCTTCCAAGTACATACCACAGCAACTACCACACTAGCCACTGAGCCAATACAAGCTACCTACGAGGCCACTGACCATTAGTCCTACCGGCATTGAACTGCAGGGCTCCATATAAGGCACCGAAATTCTGCACAGCGTCTTCCGGATTTCTTGCGGCTTGATGTAACCAGAGCCGTGCGGACAACGCAATTTCTACTCCGAGTCGCACGTGGCTGTCAGGACAACGTCAGTTTCGGTTATTGCACAACAGGGGGAGTCGAAGAGGCGACTCTGCGACGCCACCGTAAGGCACTATGCACACAACTGTTGCAGAGATCAGCAAATAATTTGCTTGGGCTGGTTTTCTTTTACAGAGAGTCCTTACTTGGACGACAGGCATCGAAAACTTTGTATATCACCTCTCCGAAAAAAAAAATCACGCCATATCCACGAAGTGAATGATGATGAGTGGGCGAAGCTCGATCGTTTTTATCCATGGTAGAAAGAGAATGTGTGGTATGGAACGCGCTTATACTTCATGGTTATCAGCGTCATCATCATCGTTATCACGTGTAGTGGGTACATTCCACTATACTGGAACGCGCTTATACTTCATCGTTATCACGTGTAGTGGGTACATTCCACTGTACTGCGTCATCGTCATCTTTATCACGTGGAGTGGGTACATTCCACTATACGTGGCTACCTACCTACTACAACTACTACTGCTACTACAGAGGAACGCTTATACTTCATGGTCATCAGCGTGATCGTCATCTTTATCACGTGGAGTGGGTACATTCCACTATACGTGGCTATCTACCTACTACAACTACTACTACAGAGGAGGGACAGACCCACACCCTAAGGAGCTTCGCCCCTAAAAAAACAGCCAGACAACCAACGAACAAGACAGCCCATCACACCACTCAAGACAAAATCGTGCTGACGCCCATGCCCTCGCAGTACAGCACACGCAAATCTAAATAAAGGGCACAACATCAAGGGCCACTACAGTGAAACAATGGATCCGTTTAGACTGAAAAGTTATTTGAAAACTTTAGTGTCGTTAAGTTCACCATAAGATGTTTATTAGTGATAGAGAAAGGAAGGTCAAAATTTCCTTCCCAAATTTCGCACCGAAATCTCGCCACATCAATGTCAGCGTGACGTCATGGATTTCGAAGTGTATTTTTTTTTCGTATTTCCGGCACACTGGCTCCACAAAAATTTTCTTAAGCTTGATATATAAAGTCTCGGTCCCCCTCAAATGATAAATTATGTCATTTTTACCGGTTAAGAACTGTGTAGGCCCTTGTAGACGCTGCCAAAATCTGCGGCGTCCTTACGACTGGTGCGGAAACTTCACGGTGGCGTCGCCACTTGCGTGCTCTTTTTGCGAGGTTTCTCGCTTACCAAGCACCTTCTCGCGGCGACAGTGGTGCTTTTGGTATCGTAAAAGGCCGATTTTTAAATGCGAATGCATTTCTTAGTCGGGTAGGGCTATGTCAGGCGTCGGTGTCCGCATCTCTCCGCTCTCACTCCTTCCCATAGCAACAGCTGCGGGCGCGCGCGCTTATCCTCGCCCCAGCAACCGGAGCAGGTGGTGCGGGCGGAGTAGCGGAGAGTGAGTGGAGAGGAGGAGCGCACTCTGGCGGTGTGTAAGGGCGCTCGCATCGCGGGAGCTCGGCGGGGCTCCCGCGTGTGTGGAGAGAGTGTAGGAGAGGGTAGGTGCAGTGCTTCGCCGCTCCTTCTCTCGCCATTCGCTCTTTCTCCTCCCTGCGCCCCACACTCCCGTCCGCTCGCTCGCACGTATATATAAATGGAGTGATGCGCGCGCGAAATGCATTCGCATTTCCTCACGATTCCCTTCGGGCAGGTGGGGGCATTTTTTCTCTTGCTTGCTTGCCCCCCCAAAGATACCCTAAACAACCTCTCCAAATAAAAAAAGAACGAGCGCGTTATTCGGTCCTGGCGTTTCCAGTCCTCTCAGCAAAATTCGTGACGCCAGCAGTGTGTTGACGTGACCTCATGAGGAAATAAGCTCTGGATTGGTCCTTATACGAAGGATATCAGTTGTGAATTGTCTCCTACCCTGACTTCCATGTACTCGCACGCCCGTTCTGGCTTGTCTCGCATAACAGTCGTGCGCGATCAGCTGATATCGCTATGTTTTGTGCGTTCGCGACTGCGCAGGCGGAGATAACAGCGTGCAGACAAAAAGCGCGATATCCTCATAGGCTACACGCTTAGTACTGAAATTTCCCGCGTGTTTTACGAAGGAATAATTGGCGAATCACCTGTATGGAAAGTAGCGAAGGCGAGAAAGAGATCACTCCATCGTGTTTTAATTAGGAGTGCATGGTTTAGGGGCCCTTTCATACTGGCTTCTAACCACTAGTGGGAACGGCGATTTACCAGAACGAGAAAAATCGCTTTTCTCCTTAATGTTCCTTCAACATTGCGAGCAATAATTAAAAAAAAACTGAAGACACTGTTCCTAAAAATAAACTTCCGAGTCCTTCAGTTACAAAATGTGAACGTTCAAATGCGTAATTACTCCTTTTCTTTGTCCATATGTAACGTGCCTAGTTATTTTCCTCGTTCTACAATATTCGCGTCGTTTTCTGTCCTTCGCCCTCGCCTAGTCTGGCGCTGTTACCTCAGTATCATAAACTACTAACTAGCGATATACAAAACTTTATTTCAGTCTGCTCACCACCGTGTACCTCCACTTTCGCAAAGACGACTTGGACTATAGTCATGCGAGTATAGTTTTAAGTCCACTGTGCTTCTTTTTCTCGAATGACCAGAGCGCGCATACGAAAAAGCAGCTCGAGAGAAGAAGAAAACAAAAACGTGTTCGCGCAACGGTCTTCTGTTCGGCGATTGTGCAATTGACGCGTTCATCGAAGCCCCGACGTTCGTCAGGCAAGCTTATCTCGAAGTTGGTCGATCGCGCTCGGGCATTCATCATGGGTGAGTTGTGGGCCATATATACGTTTCCGTCAGCGTTGCTAAGCTAGGAACTTTCGAGCTAGCTCCCATTCATGCTAAATCTATTCGTTGCCGATTTGATAACCACAATGATTAGGGTCAACGCTATGCGGTGTAGTCCTATTAGGGAGAGAGTTGAAGTTTATTGTCCGCCTCAAGAAGGTTTAAATATATATTGCTGGAGTGGAGGCACCCTGTACTCGCCAATAGGCCGCAGTGAAGCCGCGCCGCGTGCGTGGCGGCCATCTTGCCATAGGCAAGATGCAGGAGCCACAGTGCGCCGCGCCGTCCCGCTGACCGCGTCTCTCCACCGTGGTTTTTCACGGTTATGGCGAGGATTAAGGGGGAAGTTGTCAAGAATAAGAAGCCAAATGGCAGATAAGAATACAGTCGACTTTATTCTGTTTCTTTTGGCGTTTTCCTTGCAAGCGTGCACACCGACGAAGGGTCTGTACGATGCTGGTTTTTAAAAATAACCATACTCGTAAGAGCAGACCTCACTTTCTCGGCACTCATTTTCCTGTTTTATTCTTCACGTGACGGAATCTTATGCATATGCAGAGTTTCGGCCACTTTCTTTGCGCGGTATATAAACGTGGGTGTCCAAAGCATCCCACACAAAAGGACATGTTCATCAAGGCTTGAAAACCATTTCTTTTCTCAAGACAAGCTCAAAACCTCCAAAACCAGTAGTTTTGGCTTTGCACGGACGTGCTTCAAATATGGGCATTCAGCTTGCAGTCGACACTATTTCAATAGCTTCTATATAGCTAGTCGATATTATTTCGTTGACTAGGCTCTCTCTGCTCCAGTCAATGAGTGAATTAAAAAACGCCCAAGTGGCATCCTGAGTCGTAAGTTTAAGTGAACGAGCGTATGCACATGCAGTCTATCATGCATTCCAGTCCCAAAGTCCACACATCTAACTATAGTCGCCCACAATCTTAACATGTTTCCTCGTTTGTCATCAACAATCAAAGTACAAACGACGTTACTTAACCTCGTAGTTGCGAGTTACCCGTTGAATTAACACAACCGGGAACCGATAACGAAATCTAGGGAGTCGCCTATTTAATATCGACGAATTCGTCCTTCTCCTATTCGCACACCGCTCCAGTGGTATCAAATAGCACAAGTATGCGTATCACAGGGTTTTGCAGGTGTTCTAGAAATGCGTCAAGAACAGCCGGACAACTTGAGAGTCGCAGCCCAGTCCTGTCGAAACAATTCGGCGAGAAGTGCCTCTAACGTATATGTGATCGCCGTCTTTTGGCTTCCAGGTCTTCCCGTCATCTTAGGGACCCAAATGTTCAACAGCACGTCCCTGAAGTGCCTTCAAACATACGGGTCCTCCAGAAACCTGCTAGGAAAAAGAACAATGAATGTGAGATGTGAACTTAGAGACAGGTTGCGAGCTCTCAACATGTGTTCCGGCATACGGAGAAGTTTTCCTCAAGCTCGAAATGTACTGCTCACAACTGAAACTTTATCTCAGGATACCTTTTCGCTCGATTTATGCAGCCGTAAACAACGCACGATGTACCCATTACAACGTCCGGACGTCACCACGACAGAGAACATTTGGAACATCTGTGCGGCCGCTGCGGCTAGCGTTGCGAAAGGCGCGCTTTCTGCCTATGGCAAGATGGCGGCGCGCTGCTTCAATTAAGGGGTGCCTCCTCCACTCCAGCCACCTAACCGTTGGGTGACGCAAGCTTCAATGTGGAACATTTACATTCTTTTATGCAGCCGGCGCGTTTAGACTCTCCGAAAGCTTTGCGTCCCCCTAAACATAAATATGAATTCGCCACATGGAACGTATGCATACTACAGGACAAAAACGTAATGTTAGGCATACTGCATAACGATATAGTATGTTTGATCGGATTCAAGTTGCATTATGAACACTTCATATGAATTCACAAACTGTCGATTAAACCACCCGTGAAAACATGAACATACAAAATGTCACAGTAAAATCCGCATTCATCATTATATCAAAGCTAGGATTCTAGTAAAATGTGTACAGCGCGTAAACATACCAGGACTAACTCCCATATGTGGGCTCTTCTTTTGTGATGCTAAGTAGCGCTAATAAGTGTTTCTGAGTTTAGTTTCTGTTAACTTTCGCAGGAAAATTTTTTCACAGAACTTTTCACACACTATTTTTAAGTGCTATGTGGCGATAGCAGTACGATGGGCATCGGTCACGTCCATTCACACCCGATGATAAATGTCGGCCATTCTGACGCCACGAGACATTTTGTTTCGCGCAGCAGCACTGTCCCGATAATTCATCATCATTTGCGTGTTGGTATATCATTAAGAGATGTGTTCCTTTGTGAACCGGGAATGGGCCGCAGCTGCCACCAGCTCATCAGCATTATTATTTCAGCCTGTAGTCGCCTGTAATTGCGTGTGACTATAACACACCGGCGTAAATCCCTGACAGCACCATATTACTCGACGAGTTTCACATATTTGTAATTTAGTGTTCCTGTTCATTGCTATAGAGTAACATATAGACATCTAATTTTACAGACACTACGAGCACTGAACAAAGTACCACGACTACATCATTAACCACGACTTCTGAACGTAAGTTTAATATTGTCACGTGCTTCTTTCTTTCTATTTTCTTGTTACCGCCCCATTACACGTGTAAGTGCTGCCTTGCGCAAACCACGTGGAATGACTAGGAACCATCTAGATAATCTTAGAACCTTCCGATGTGATTACGCGTACAATGCGAACATTACAGTTTCTTCTGGAACTTACATGGCCGCTAGCGATAACGCTGGAATGTTCGATGGCGCATGTATAAATGCCGACGCACTTCACCGCTTGTCAGTTTATCGACGGCCGACGCTCTGTTCGCCGATATCAGTGCACAGCGTGCATTGCTTGCTGCAGTTTGAGTTTGTTTCGTGGCCACAAGTTCGGCCAAATAATGAGTTTCTTCGTTGACACGCCGACTGTTGCCTTCAACAACATCACGACCACGTGACAATATCACCGACTGGTTAATGATTCCAGTGGAGATTATGTATAGACAGTAACCTTGCCAGGTATCGCGGCGTGCTTCGCGGTGTCCACTTATTATTTTGCCTTTTAACTTTCCGCCATTGGCTCGATTCTGCTTACGTCCGCAACGCATGCGTGTTGACATGGTTGTCCTGTTTGTCTATGCCCTTCCCGCTCCACGCCAGAATATAGAGTGGCTCTTGTCTCGTTTCTGATTAACTCGCCGTTTAGTAGCGGGATGAGGATGCCCTGCAGAAAGGAGACAAGATATGGACGTGTGTTCCATTCTGACATCCTAATCTCTGTTGTTTTGGTACCGCAATACGGTGACATAGTCCGAAACAATGCATAACGGACTGCCTTTCTGCTCATGTGCTTCTTTGATCTATCTATCTATCTATCTATCTATCTATCTATCTATCTATCTATCTATCTATCTATCTATCTATCTATCTATCTATCTATCTCGAATAAATTAGCCAGCACGCGCGACATGGCCTTGAGAGAGAGGAGGTCTTTTCAAGACAATGCTGTATGTGCATGCTCGTTGCTTGCCTTCTGACGGCGGTCATGGTCCATGGTCTTTGGTTTTATCGGAAGCTCATAAAGGGCACCTAAACAACCTCTGAAAATACGAAGAACGAGCGCGTTATTCTATCCCGGCGTTTCCCGTTTTTGCGGCGCTATTCGTGACGCCAGCAGTTTGTTCACGTGACGTCAGGATGAAGTAAGCTCTCCATTGGTCCATATTCGAGAGATATCTGTTGTGAATTATCGCCTACTCTGCTTTGCCATGCAGTCGCATGCCCGTTCTGCTTTGTCTCGCATGACTATCGTGCGCGATAAACCAATTTCACTTCGTTTTCTGCGTTTGCGACTGCGCAAGCGGAGATAGCAGCGTACAGTCGAAAAGCGAGAAATCCTGACTGGCTCAAGGCTCAGTGCTGACATTCCTCGTGTTTTATGAAGAAATGCGGAGGAGATAGCACTTGTACGAAGGGTAGTGAAGGCGAGAAAGAAACTACTAGCCGTCTCGCCTTTGAACAAGGCGTGGTTTAGGCGCCCTTTAAGCAGTCCAGTACGTATGCAGGCAGGCGACTGCTTTGCGAGGTGTGATAGCTGCAGACAAAGCACAAGTAATATCTATCCTGAGTGGTACACTGGAGAACTTGCATGCCTGTGACGCCGCATGAACCATCCTCATTGCTTTAAAAATTCATGCGCAAAAAAAAAAAGAAACGAAATGCTAGCAAAGATTTTAACGCGATGAATCTTTAAAATAAGGATGCGCCTATCGTTGTGGGCGGAAAAAGCCGGATAAACAAATATTTTCGTTCGTAAGAGCTTTCTCCGATTTAAAGTTAGCTTCGCTAGTGTCCAGTACCAAGGTGGACTAAAATATTTTATGGAGAACAATTCTACACGCACGCCGTACTTTTTTTCGTTTTTTTTTTCAAAGTACGCGTTCAGGTTACATTCCAAGACAGCCTGACGCAGATTCATATAGCGTCTTTGTGAATCTTCCCTTCTATATTTCTTTAGAAACCTCATCTGGCTCCAGATCGGCCATCATAGACACTCACACGATCCCGAAAGGTACAGTACACATTCATCAGTATATATGCCCTACGATATCGCACACTTCATCGCTCATATTTTTAACATTCTTGCTTTTATACTCTTCCTCTATCGCAATCAGACGTGTGGTAAGTATTCTATATATACGTGGTTACGATCCGCTTCTCGCAGAAAACGGCTCGTGATATTTTACAGCCGCTTTTTAATGCTTAAAGTAAAGTATTGCAGGCAGTCGTTGAGCGTGCATCGGGCAAGTCACCATTCGGCATGCTATAACTCTGGGGCTATAGATTCACGAAAAGGACACACAAAGACGGAAGGAAGCATGAAAATGACACACAAAGGACGAGCGCGAAATAACAACTTCACAGCTCGACACTTAACCGTCTCGGCCCTGGCGGTGTCAATTGACACCACCACACAAGATTTTCCCTAGCGCCTAGGAAATGAAACCAAAACTGCTCATTCTTTGAGGAATACTTCTTCAACCATCCCCACGGCGATTGACATCAATATTGTGGCATATTTGCGAAGCTGGGGGGCCACAAAGAAGAAGAAGCTTGACTGAAGTCTTGGGTGAAGCCGAGGCACGGAAGCTGAGGTGGGTAAGCGCCATTTTCGGGACGACGTAGCGAAGCTGTTTCAATGAGTATCACATTGAAAAATATGACGGTAGTTCACATTTTGTCTCCTCTAATCAGTAGCACGATAAAGAAGCCATTTTTCTCATTTCACAAGCACTGAGCCCTGATGACCTAATTTGATGGCATGCTAATTAATCCATAAGTACTTGCACCACTGCCTCAATTTCTCGGTTGTGGTCTTCTGAGCTTCTAATTATTATGAAAACACGCACAAATAAAGTCTCCAATCAAAATAAAAAAATCCAGGGCTGAAAGGGTTAACGCACTGCTCAAACATAAAAGGCGCACGAAACATACGCACAGGTATACACAGGACGAGCGCGAACTAAGAAGTGTCATAGTTCTTACTTCACTGTGTTTGAACAGCGCGCTTCTTTCGTAAACGCGGCCTCTGCAGCGAGCGAAGTGACCTTTGTGCGCTCTGTAACCTAAACGCAATCTTTCCGGCGAAGGCGCACGACGTAAAACTGTCCCCCATCCCCCATACCAAGATAAGCGCGCGCGTGCGCTCACGGGTACGGGCGACTACGCCCCATAGGGCAAAGTGCAGGTTGAGGAGCCAACACATCGCAACGAAGTGGGGCGCCTTGTGTGCACTTCGCGCCATCTCGCTGGTTGCCTGGTAAGGCAGAGAACACGCTGATATTCCCCCCAAGATAGGCGTACCGGCCAGCGGTGAATTGTGTATATAAATAGGCTCGCCGTTAGTAAACTGAAGGACGTGCGCTTCTGTGGCCTAGCGGTTAGCGCCGCGCGCTGCGGAGAGAGAGGTCGCCCGTTCGATTCAGCGCGTCGGGAAAATATTTTTCTTCGTGGCTTTTATATATATACATATGCGGGGCATGACGGCGACGGTGACACCGACGGCAAAAAGCAGCCGACAGTGTCCATATAATTGCTATCGCAATAATATAGCCGGGGATGCAGCCAATTGTATGTGCGCTTCGATCGAGCGTATGCACAAGGTGTGTTCCTTAAGGCCTGACCACACATACGCGTTACAGCGTGTCGGCGCGTGGCTTTCTGACGCGGCGTCGCGCCTTCTCCGTGTTTAGAGAGAGCGCGGGGCTACGCAACGCTGCGCGCCCTCTCTGTCTCCATGGGAGAGGGAGCGGCGCCGCGTCAAAAAGCCACGCGCTGACACTCTGAAACGCGTACGTGTGGTCAGGCCTTTAATCTCACTTGCTTCTTGCATCCCTCGCACTTGCTAATATCGCAGGTGTTCCCCTGCTGCGTTCTTCTTCACTGCTGGAGTGGTGTTGCTCTTCCTCGTCGGGTTCACGCTCTTCGTGTTCGTAAGCGGTAAGCGCATGTCATCACGTGGACCCTCACATCACCTTGCAGGCATTATTGACCAGCGGCACATGAAACGTTATTTTTATCATACCAGGTAGATATAACACGGACTTCCGAATACAGGGTGGTGGCGAGCTTTGCGCTCGGCGGAGCCTACGCGGCACGTCGTGGCTAACGAGTCACCAAAGAGGGGACGGGGGGGGGGGGGGGGGGGGCGCTGCGACTCGAGGGGGGGGGCGCAAAGTAAGCCCCATACATTGACATAATGGGGGGGGGGGGGGGCTGCGATGAAGCCCCTGATGGGGAACCCTGCGCACGCCTATGGGCGCCGGCAGACCCGAAGAGAGTGAGCACAGAGATCTGTATGAGAAAAAAGCGCCTGAGAAAATGGTAACTTCGCGCTACGCTTTGGAACTCTCTTTGCCGCGCAAGACTGCAAGATCTGGCTCAGATTTCCGTAGCAGAGTCTGCTATCCGCGACATGTGTTTTATCACCAAGCCCGAGGAGTATTTTTTGACCCCTTCAACGTATATAAGCAGTCGTTCTAACGACACTCAGTGCATGCATAAAGCAAAACAATCTATGCATATGTGTTTTCGATAAAGCATGTTGTCTACCTATATACTCGCAGCGAATACGGGCACTGCAGCCGGACTGGAAGTCACGGCCGAGCCCGAACCGGAGCCCGAGCGAAGGGATATCGAGCGACGAGAAACGCCCGTCGTTCGTCGTCCAGAGAACCGCTCCAAGTCGCGCAAAGGAAAACTGCCTGGGACCCATTCCAAGGGTAAGTACGAGTGTGTCCTCCTGCGTCTGCTAATGGCTGCGAGATAGGATTATGAGATAGCAGCATGATACTCGCGTAGCAATAAAAAACCCGTCTTTGTCAGTCGATATACGCAATACACCAGAGCTTAGTAGGTGTAATAATGTCATTTCTTATACTTTGGTGCATAGGCGGAGAATACGGGGGGGGGGGGGGGCTCGGGGGCTCGGGCCCCCCTCCGGATGGCTTCATGGAGGGCGGAGCCCCCCCTGAGGTCGGCCCGGGATATTTTTAAGCGCTTGAAAAATCCAGCTTCCCAAAAGGTGTATAGTGGTAAAAAATGGTATTTTCTACCGTCTGAGATTTATTATTGGCCGTCTTAAATTGAATTCAAGGGCATAATTAAAGCTTCCTGTGCCACCATAAGCCCACTCTCTCATGTCTGATGCATGGTTTAACAAAGTAAGTAAAGCATGTCAATGAAATAATTACGCATATCCCACGCATTGTGGGAGTCGATTTTATGAGAGGCAGTCAGCGAGTAGCAGCCTATATGCCCTTTTTTCGCTTGGAACCAAGCGTTGCGAGGTAGAGCGATGTTTTTGCGTAAATTGAAAAATAAATCTGGAGTCTGCCACTAGAGATCTTGATAACGAAGAGGCTAAGGTTGTATCACACTTTAATTTGGGATTCGGACTCTCTCTCTCCCTCTTTCAATATATATATATATATAGAGAGAGAGAGAAATGTGGAAGAGCATGTCGGGCCCCGCCCCCTCCGGGAAAAATGAAAACTCTCCGCCTATGCTTTGGTGAATACATGAGCAAGAAAGCAGTCAGTTATGTTCCTGGTAGACCGCAACGTAGGTTCTTCTGGAGACAGACCGTGATCTCACCGTTTAATGTCGAGAAGTGAAAAGTACGAACTTGAATTCTTGCGTTTTAGTCAACGACCATTGCTTTATCTCACTCATCACCAAACGCCTCCTAATGAAACAATCCTTGGCAAGAAATCTGCCAGATTCGTGAGATATTTTGAAGAATCCCCATTAGCATTGGTGTTTTGCTGCCGCGGTAGATGTAAGTTCAAGTAACTGCTGAAAGCATTGTGAATGTATTCTGAATGCACCGCGAGCACGCACTACACCCATTTAAATATTGTGGCTAGTGTCATCTCAAACCAGTCCTTTTTGCCGACCGCCATTTCATGCTTACATCCACTCTCGATTACGGAAGAGTCCGTCTCGGTGGTGCAGTGGTTATGGTGCTCGGCTGATGACCCGAAGATCGCGGTTTCGATCCTGGCCGCGGCGGTCGCATTCCGATGCAGGCGAAATGCCAGAGGCCCGAGTACTCTGCGATTTCGGTGCACGTTAGAGAACACCAGATGGTCGAAATTTCTGGGGTCCTCCACTATACGGCTTTCCTCATAATCATATCGTGGTTTTGGCTCGTTAAACTCCAGGTAGTATTACTATATCAATTACGGAAGGAGCCAGCGATTTTTTTTTCTCTGGCTAGGCACTCTCATCAAAACCACTATCGCTTTTTTTTTTATTCAAATGGGGCGTTTAGGAGCGTTTGCCCGCCACCACAGATGTTCACATGACCATGCACCATTCTTTACAGTTGTTCAAAAAGCGGCCTAATACCCTTACGAATAGCCCGGTTTTAGGTTATAAAAGCAAAAGATTCAAGGCCAAATGGTTTCTAAATTTTATATAATCGGCTAAGACTGGCCACTGCTGGTGCAGTGTGAGCAGTAGACGCAGTCATATATCAATGGCATGCTTTGCAGTAACATTTAAATGGCTTCAGGCGGCACGTAAGTGCAAAGTTCAAGGGTGAGCCAGGGCTCAACACACAGTCTCTTGCTAGGAATATTGTTCCTGGGCCCTAGCATAATATGGACTCATTGAGTCCGCAATAATTATCGCAAAATTGAACACTGGTGGCGCTGCATTCCTTCATTACAAGCGAACATATCTTCAAGAGCAATGCAGTTCGCTGCAGACATTCAGTGGTCCCTATTTATGGAGTATTGCGTACGATTCACGTAGTTGCAAGAAAAGGTTATGCTTTTTTTTACTGCCTGAATTAAACTCTGAAAGTACAACCTACGATGTGATGCTAATTATTTGAAGTTAATTTGTGAACTGTTGCTAACTAATAATTGAATTTTTCTATTATTTCGCAAATTTTTTCCTCTATTGCTACAGAGTTCATCCAGTTAAAAACTAACATTGTGTCATGTATGAAGCAGATTGAATAATCTGACGTAGAAGTCGAAGGAACTACGCTAATGCTCATTCTTGACAACGATAACTGCTCCGCTACTTTCTCTTATTTGTCGAAATTTGGAGTCCCAGATCTGCGTTAATACAGTGGGAGAACGCAAGCGTGTATTAGGGAGATATTATATGGCATCTACGATGGGTTCTGCATCACTAGCTACTCGGCAACTGGCCGCGAATTTTTCATGACGGACGACCAAATCTATACGTTTCGGTGTTGACGCCTTATAGAACTACCTACTGGTAGTTCTCTAAAACCTAACAGCTTTACTAGGTATACCTAGTAAAACTGTCAGGTTTTTTAAATAAACGATTGTAGCCGGAAGAAGCAACCAGCGCATCCTTTATACCATTTTCTTTAAAGGGGTACTGGCACCAAAACATTTTTAGTAATCGTATTGTTTTACGTCAAATGACAGGCCAAGCCCTCAAGTGTCTAGAAAATCTGCTGGTAAGCGTGAGTGCACCATGAACAAGTAATGATATGATATCTGGCGTTTCACGTCCCAAAACCACGATATGATTCAGGGACTCCATAGTGGAAGGCTCCGGAAATATCGACCGTCTGGTGTTCTTTAACGCGCACTGACATCGCACACTACACGGGCCTCTAGCATTTCGTTTCCATCGAAATGCGACCGCCGCGGCCGGGATCGAACCCGCGACCTTCGGGTCAGCAGCCGAGCACCGTACCGCTACACCACCGCGGTGGACTGTAAACAAGTAATTATAGTGGTACTTTTTTTTCGTTTTTTTTTTAAAGATAGCTTCGTTTCTTACTGTGCCCTGACGTCCCAACATGGTATGAGGTTCTTGTCAAGTGCTCGCGCAGATTGTCGTGATGCTTCCACGCCGCGCTTCTCTCCGTGGATCCTGGCCGTTGGTGACGCACAAGCGTCCGTTTTGAATGCTTTGGTACCTGAAGTAATCACAACTAGCCATGTTGATGCGTGCAGTAGCCAGAATTGACACTGTAGCCTGACGTCACGATAGTGTCGATGTTAGTAGATGCGCCATGCGAAAATCGACTTTAATGTCAAAATGAAATATCTTATCACCGTTTACTGAGCTTGACCCTTGCACAGCGCCGTCTCTCTATGAAGGAGATTTGTATGGCACAAAAATAATATTTCTTGGGATTTTACGTTCCAAAACCACGATATGATTATGAGAGACGCCGTAGTGGAGGGCTGCGGAAATTTCGACCGCCTGGGGTTCTTTATCGTGCACCTAAATTTAAGTACACGAGCATCAAGCATTCTCGCCTCCATCGAAAATGCGGCCGCCGCGGTCGGGATTCGATCCCGAGACCTGCGGGTCACCAGTGAAGCATCATAACCACTAGACCACCGTGGCGGGTATTGCATGACACAATAAACTGACCTTCGAAAATTGCAGTCAGTACCCCTTTAAGCCAGAGCTCGAATTGGCTATATATATTTTAGATGGGTAAAGATTTTTTTCCGAACTTGCGCAGCAAAGCCGAGGACTGAGGGGGGTGGAGGGGAGGACGGAGGACGGGAGCAAAGCACTCACTGGCCTTGTTCCCGACACAGAGCTGCTCCACGAGAAGGTGAGGAAGCATATTTCACCGGCAGCAACGACGACGGAAACGGTGTCGGCGACAGCGGGAACTTCAACGAGCTCCAACACCAGCGGACCGCAAGAAACCAGTAAGAGCTCAAAAACGAAACGTTATGGCGTCGAGCGCCCCGGGAGTGTAATTGGCCAAAGCCAATAAGGCTCTGTGGGCGCTCAGGCGAAATACCCCTTTAACCTCCCTGCCTTTCTCCTATTCTTATTCTCTCTCTCTCTCTCGCTCAGGCGAAATATTTCGGATAATAAATGTTAGCCAAGAAAACGTTGATCCGATCTACTTTTAAGTACGCAAAGATAGTAGGGGACCAACATACTCAAACAAAACCAAACACACTGTTTTTTTTGCACGTATGCGATTTTCACACATTAGACATTATTTTTTACAGTCGTGCGTGTCACGAATCTTCAAAAGAGTGTTAACGTGTCCCTTTAACGAGAGAGATAAATGTGAGTGTGTACACGGCATAAAAAAAAGAGTAAAAAGACTAATTTTTCTTAGAATGCTGACAGTGTGCAAAGGCTTTCTTCGAGATTTAGTTTCAACAAGCACCGCCGTTGTTATTCCCCATTGGAGTTGTGCAATCATGCAAACCTTCCCGCTTTCGAGCTCAGAAGTATTTATGAAAGAATGAAGTTTTTCTGTAAAGTAATGCACCAGGAGACAAAAATTGATCACACCCAACACTTCCAAATTAAACATAGAAAAACATCACTTCCAAATTAAACATACAAAAACATCCCAACATCGTCACAGTATGTTCATTCCACTCCCGCTCGCGCGGAACAGTTGCTTTTTTTTTTTCATACGCATTGCAGGATGGAACTCGTTGCCTGCTAATAATAAACATTAGCAGGCAACGATTTCCATCCTGCAATGCGTATGCAAAAAAGCTACGTGAAGCAACTGTTCCGCACGGGCGGGTGTGGAATGAACATAGCTGTGACGATAAACTCGCCTACGTTAGACATTCTTGTGGCCAGAATTAATGACTTCATAAAATCATGACCTTATTTCGCTTTTTTTGTTGTGTTTGCGTTCAATTCTGTATACGCGCGTTTCTACCATTTCTTTGTTACCTTTCTGTGCCCCTTAAAATCTGATGTTGTGTTCTGTACGATCATCTAAGCTTGGTATTACCCTTTTGTACCGTGCTTGCTCAAGATTTTTTTTTTTATTCTTTCTGTTCGAACATAAAATACGAGGTATCGTGACACTGCAGTTTCCACTGTGTAATAACCCTAAAACAGAATTGACAGTGTTAATAAGTGAATATATGAAAAATAAGTCGCTGCAGGGTGAAAGAAAGAGAGAGGCGGAAAGAAAAATATAAAAAGGGGAATTCTTCCCGAAAAAAAATCCTTTACGAGGCGGTATTCGAACCCGCGTACCCTCGGTACGAAGGCGAGCGTCCTAATCACTTGCCTATCCAGGCACGCTGGCAGAGCACAGCATAGCCTTGTATAGTATAGTGTAGCCAGGGGGTGGGAAAGGGAAGTGAGCGTGAGGAGGGGAGATGTCATAATGAGGAGGATAGAAAGGAGGGCGTAGCGCAAAAAGAATGAGAAAGAGAGAAAGAAAAAGAAAGAAATGCAGAAGAAAAAAACAGACTGAAAGGACAACGAAAGAGAGATAAACTAGAGGGAAAATAAAAGATAGAAAGAGGAAGCAAGCATCGCGTTGTCTAGCGACTAGATGTCGCACCACCTGGCCAAGCCGCGCATGCGCAGTAGCTAAGCCACGCCCACCGACGGAGACATCGCGCGCAACCTCCGCTCTATAGTGCAGAGCCTGGCTGCGCCCGATTGTGTCCAAAGAGTCACGGGGCGTCCTATAAAACTGCGTACTCCTGAGGGAGAAGCCGCGCATCTTGAAGTATAGACGTGTCGGCAGACGGGGAGTACGAGCTGCGACGGGTCCGTGCTTCGCTGTGCCAAGCTTTGCGCAACTTAGTGTACACTGCCCGCATTCTTTCGTCCCCATTCACTTCTATGTATAACATAACTCACAACAACTCAAAAATACATGCAGTGTCATCATGCGTTCTTTTGTTTTATTAACAACTGTCTTCATATCATTAAATGATTAACGTATCTAATCGCACCATAAACACACCCGGTTTTCCTTCAACAATCCTTCTGCCGCGCGTAACTTCTACAAACATAATCTCACCCCCTTTTTTTTCCTCGTACTGATATTTTTCAGTATATTTTCTTTACCCGCAATATAAAACTACAGAATTCCGTAGCTGCCTCCACTCGTTCAGTTCCGTTGGATAACATTGTGAGTGCTCTTGTTGAAAACCGCTGTATACAGCAAAACTTTAATGCCGCTGATGTTGTAAAGACTTTTGTTGTCGTTCCCTTTTTTTTTTTCGTTGTTGTTGTAGTTCCGTTAAAATTATGCAACGCCACTCCAGTAATGGCCCTGTTACTGGGCTGTATAGTATGAAGAAATAAAATAAATAAATATCCATTCTGTCAAGCACAAACACGCCCTCTCGAACCGTTATCCTTCTAGCCTCGTATGTTCGGAATACAATAGACTGAGCAACACGCAGTCAGAAGCTGGAAATGAAGGTGGACATGCACACGCAGCGAGCGCGAATCATCCTGAGGCCGGTCTTCGCCATAGCGGCGGAGGTCCCCAGCAGCTTCCTGCACGCTCGCTGGTGTGCGTGCTGGGAGGCCGGTCCAAGGAGTACGGCCCACTGGCAGTAGACGGCCTGTGCGACGTGGCCCTGGCGCCCTTCTACGTGCTGTCCGGGGGCGACACCTTCCTCAACGATGGTAACGTGACCACGCAAGCCGTGCTCAAGATGGCTGCCAAGGCCACCAAGACAACTTACGGCATCCACGTCCCGCTCAAGTACGCTCACCACAGACCCGCCGCGGTGGTCTAGTGGTTATGGTACTCGACTGCTGACCCGCAGGTCGCGGGACCGAATCCCGGCCACGGCGGCCGCATTTTCGATGGAGGCGAAAATGCTCGAGGCCCGTGTGCTTAGATTTAGGTGCACGTTAAAGAACCCCAGGTGGTCGAAATTTCCGGAGCCCTACACTACGGCGTCTCTCATAATCATATGGTGGTTTTGGGACGTTAAACCCCAGATATTATTATTTATCACCACAGGCGCGCGCATGCAGGGATTCTCCGTTATTCTTCACGTGTTCGCGAAGAACAGCAGCAAATGATAACAAATGTCCACAGCTAACTGAGCACATTGAGAGAGAAACACAGAAAATTCATTCTTCATTGTTGTAGCAAAACGGAGGAAGAATTTGTGTTTATGCATGTTGATTTGTAGCAGATCATACTTACCAGAACAAAGTGCAGCTAGCACTTAACGGCGGCTAACTTCACATGCGGCCTGGTGGGTTGGCCCTCCCCCCCCCCCCTCCCCCATCGCTATGATTGACGCCTTTGCCTGGCTGTCGTTGCTTTCTACAACCTTTCAGCATGCAGATATTTACCAAATTACTCAACAGTGTCTGCTTAAATAGAAATCATTTCTAGATGCCATTTGAAACAAGTTGAAATGTGTGCATATGTTTCATTTCTACTGAATATTACTTACATAAACTTACCTCTGTAAACGCTGTATTACTTTACTTTTCGCACTTGCATTGTTTAAAGTAGTCTTCTTAAAAACGTGCCTTGTTGTTTTTCCAGCTGTATGCTCAGAACTGTTCAGCGTACAAGATTGTTTTACTTTTGTTGACCTAATGTATTCTACCCACCCTGCATCGACTTCGTGTCCGCACTATGTATTAAATAAAAAATAAATATATTATAAAGGAGCCCCGAGGCCTAATGTTTCGTTGTTATCCAGTCAGTTTCGGCTGATACTCACGTAGTGTCGTTCGTCAATTTCTGTGTAACACGTGTACATGAAACCACCTGAAAAAATATCTGGCTTTTCTTTTTTCTTTTCAGGAAACTGCTTCAGGCTAAAAACGACCTAAATAGACAGAAAGCCCAGAATCGGATGAAAACTTACTGGATCGAGCACAACGTCTACCACTATGCAGTCCTTGACCTGGAAATCGGGCCCAATGGCACGACAACTTCCAAGATGGTCGGACAAGTTTTTTGCCGTACTAAAGGTAAGCGCGAGCAATTTTGTAAAAAATGCTTTCGCGTACCGATGTGCTTCATTTCTAGATATACGCTAATGGGGTTCACGTCTTAGGTATTCTCCCTTCAATGAATGTCGCCTAGTTTCCGATGTTCGAGCACACAAACACACTATCTGTAGTAATCAAACTGTTTTGCGAAGTTTTTTTTGTTTGAAATAATTAATGAAGCAATTACTTCGATGCACTGGTCTTCAAATTAAATTGCGAAGATCGTTGGGAATTTGGCCCCGTTCCTCTACTCATCAACCAAAGTGAACCACTTCTAGTTCAGATATGTGCGTTTTCTTTATCAAATAACTTTGTATATTTTATCTGTTTTGGTATGGTTGGACTGAAATTTTTTTAAAAAAAAATGATGAATAGGCTGATATATCCCGTCGCCTTCGCCAGCTCTACAGACGTCCTGGTTAGCGCCTGTGTCCTCTACAGAATTTCGCAAACGCAACGTAAATATTCTCGCTTGAATAAATATGCGTCATAAAACGGAAATATTCTTTTAAATGAAGCTTTTCCATGAGCGTTCCACTGTTCGCTTACATTGGCAAGTGTCGTCGGTGATATCTAAACACTTTTTAAATGCGAAGCATTTCTTTGCGTACTGCAGGCACTTTTAGCGTTTCTATCTGCGTATCTATCTATCTATCTATCTATCTATCTAGCCGCCTACGTCTGGGTGATCTCGTGATTGCCCCTTTAACTTGGGGTAGACCAAAATTAGTATGTGAGAATCAGATGGTTTGACGAATATATGACTCGCTGGTCGTGACATGAATAATGACAATCCCGTCCCGTACGTCGTCAAACTCTTTCAGGGCAAACCCTGTGGCACATACCACGGGGAGGGGCGGGTATGTGCCACGGTATGCGGGTATGTGCCACAGGTGATTGACAGTTTAGACTACCCAGGAACGGCGAGACAAACATTGGTACTTTTAACGCCAGAGCGTTAAAAAGCGGACATCAGCATCGTTGACCGGACGAATGCAAATAATAAATGTCAGGGTCCCAACAGGAATCGAACCCAAGCATTCTGCGTGGCAATCAAGCATTCTACCACAGAGCCACGCCAGGTCTCGGAACTGCTTTTCGAATAGACCCTAATGTTCGTGAAACGTCAATTGTCGTTGCAGTGCTGGCTATCCAATTTTATAAACATTACATATGTACTCCGATGATACAGCCGTCACGCCGGGTTAACATCAATTATAGTAAAGCGCCATCCACTTAAGTTGATATATGTTGCAGTGTCCAGGGGCTACCATCCTGGCGAGCACAAGC
Organism: Rhipicephalus appendiculatus; assembly: GCA_030522465.1. Taxonomy (NCBI): domain Eukaryota; kingdom Metazoa; phylum Arthropoda; class Arachnida; order Ixodida; family Ixodidae; genus Rhipicephalus; species Rhipicephalus appendiculatus. The sequence goes on along the minus strand of JALIZH010020462.1, from coordinate 43,848 downwards.
GCTACATATCAGTTTACCGCTTCTGGTGTTGCTACTGCCCATGTTGCGGTTGGCATCGTTACGCAACTGTAAACAACTTGTTATGCAAAACATATGCGACTGTGGAACATATGTCTGTGCGTACAACATTTGTACATATCTCTAGCGTAATTTCGTAACGTATCGCTGAATAAAACATTCCAACACAGTCACCTTCCCTCCGCATGCTTCGCATAACATCGATTCCCAAGGTACGTGGAATCTTTTCTTTTTTGGTCCTGCGGACGTGAGTGACACTGATTTTCACGACGTCAAAAACTAGCCAGCTTAGAACTAGCACGCCAAGGATGACAAGGTGCCTTTGACGTAGATAGGCTCCCCTATCGAAACATCGTTATCTATACGGGACAGAAACCTGGGCGCTTGTGGAAAGGGTGCGACCTAAATTGAGGACGACGCAGCGAGCCGTGGAAAGAAAAAATGATAGGTGTAACAATAAGGGACAGGAAGAGAGCAGAGTGGGTTATGGGACAAAAGGGTCATAAGGACATCTTAGTCGAAACAGAGAAGAAGAAATGGGCTTGGGCAGGGCACGTATCGCGTAGGCAGGATAACCGCTCGTCGTTAAAAGGAACATACTGGAATCCAAGAGAAGGGCAAGCGTGCGAGGTGGAGGCAGAAATCTGGGAAGATGAGATTAAGAAGTTTGCGGGGATAACATGGCCACCACAAGGACAGGACAGGGTTAATTGGCGAAATATGTGAGGGAGAGGACTTAGCCCTGCAGTGGGCACAGTGAGGCTGACGATGATAGTGATGATCGAAACATCGGTCAGCCTGTCTGAGGCGCCTGTTCCTGTGCGTTGAACATACCCGCACATTGTGTTTCAATGCCCCCCCCCCCCCCCCCCGCCTTTATTTTTTACTTTGTATTCTCATCTGGCCACGTCTCTTCAGCTGTTCGCGAAGATCCAGGAGGCGATCCGCCATGAAGTGTCGACCCAGCACAAGACGGAAGCGCTGCCCGATGCCTACGTCATTCTGGGCGTCCACCTGTGGACGCCCACCAACGACAAGCTCTTCAAGGCACTTCAGAAGAACGTCCGGTATGCTATTGCTGCTGCCCTTACTTAGACCACTTGAAATTCTACTCAATTTCGCGTTTAAAGAGCAACATAGCGAAGGAGTCTACAGAATGTTCAACGCTCTCGTCTTCAAATATAGTGTGGCCCCATCTGTGTAGCGAGCATTTCACTTGTCAGTACTGCGATGCATGTAGCGAATGTTCGGTCAGATAAGACGATATTGTTCTCTTGTTGTGCAACGTAGAAGAAAGTATACCTTCATGCCTTCTTTACAACGTGTGCAGGCATTGGAAATCACAGCAGCGGGTGTTAGAAGCATGCAGTCGGGTACGCCGAGAACGTTAGTAAGAACAATCGCAGCGCAATGCTTTTTTTGCGATGCCGCGAAAGGACAACAGCCTTGATGGTCAAGGTGATTTGCGGAGAAAAACATAATTCTGAGAGACTTGTTTCGTAGTTACGAACTAAAACAAATCGCAAGAGAGGCTTAAGGGTGACATGACTGTGCTCGTCTAGAGTATAGCGCTGGATCTACGCGGTGTATTTGTGCTTGTATGTGTCATGTACTGCATTTCTCATTCATCCAGAACTTACAACTTCTCCCATTCTCTAAGAACATTTATCTCCTTGTTTTAGAACGGGCCTCCACTTAATACATCCTATCAATTCAAGAAAGTTAATAGCAACACCGTCTCACAAAGATAAAGTTGATATTCTGGTTTAACGACAACTCCTGGGCGAAAGCTTTGTGTATCCTAGCACCGCATTATACGTAAGCTGAATTAAGATAATCTATATAGGTTTCACGGAGGCGAGCAAGACGGTGCCTCAAGTTATGACACTGAAATCGTTTCGATCTGGTTCATTTACTTTTATTCTGCTTTAACCTTCTTGGTCGTCATTATGTACAGAAAATGGAAATAATTCGATCTTTCTGTTTTTTTCCTCTTATCGGCGTTCCGTGACAGGTCTTTCTCAATCAGCGCCCTCATAGCCAGGACTCACATCACTGAGCGCGACCAGGACAGCTGTAAGACCAATGGTCCGGCGCCGTACGAGATTGAAAACAACGACCACATTATGGGAATGGTAAGATGAAACTGATGAAGATACCTGGTACAATAGTGAATAGCTTGTTGCTACGCTGATGTTCCGTCTACTGTGGATTAAGAATGAAGCATTAAATCCACACTATACCAGCTTATACCTTTGCCCTTCTAAACTAGGCCTATATTGTGCGAGGAGGTCGTCTTCAAGATATGGTACTCTCCTATAATACAAGACCCTGATGCCCTGAGACTTCATTAAACAATGAAACTATTAGTACAAGTCTAAAGTACGAAGGCATATAATGCCACATTGCTGCAACAGTGCTGATAGGCCAGAAGCTGCCGCCAACCCTGGAACGCTTATGAAAATGGTTTAGAAGCGTAAATAAAAACAAATTTTCTCAATTCGGAAAAACCTTTGAAAGTAATTTCTTCGGTAATGACAGGCCAGTGTCTACGATCACCGATTCGTTTTCGTATTGTGTACAGGCCAACGCGGTGGCCTACGTGAGGACGTTCGCCTGGGTTCAGCGTACGTCCCTGGCCGTCTCGTTCACGCTGTGCACACGCTGGTACAAGCCCACGAAAGAGTTCCTCGTCGGCGTCAATTGCGTCAAGGACGCCTTGGCAGTGTTGCCTTCCGGAACCGTGAGTGGCACCGTCTCGCTTCTTCCGTCTCGTTGGATTCCTCTGCACCGATCTGAATCCGTGCACGCGCTGCACGAGAACTTCATAAATTGTGCAGCTCCAGTTCAGCAGTGAAGGCACTGAGCGACACCAGAAACGAATGGCGAGGTGTAGGCCTTAATTCTTGTCCGCTCCGTGCATATATAGGAATTAGGGATAGCTGAGATAGCTGCAATATGCACAGTAGAATATTTTACACGCCTGAAAGTGTACTTCTAGAAAATGTCATCAGATCAAAGCTGCTAAAGTTGTCATCCATCTTGGTTTATTTTATTTATTTATTTATTTTTTTTTTTGCATGCGATCCGAATGATTCCTGGTTCACTTCCTGGATGCTTTACATGCTTATTACAACGCTCTTTATATTGGCATGCAAAACAAACTTCGTACAGGCCGTCTCTCCCAGCGACACGCGTTGTCTTGAGCATTCCTATTACTAAGTAAAATCAAATACAATTTTCTTATAGCCGCTGTCCAAGCGAACACAAGTGAAGTAATTGGTAATGCTGGTCTCGGTCCCTCATGGTCATGCACATTATATATTGCCACGCGCGTTTCTTACTTTTCTTGGTGGAGGTGCTGCTTCTTTCATGTACCGGTACATGAAAGAAGCAGCACCTCCACCAGATGTCACGTGGTCGTGACGTCGACGAAGGCAGCAGGCGACGTGTCCCAGATGAAACTGTTTATTAGCCGAACTTGTGGCCGGTAAACGGAGAGTAAGATTACAGCAATACACGCTGGCACTTATAGCGGCGAACAGAGCGTCGGCCGTCGATCAACTCACAAGCGGTGAAGCGTGTCGGAATTTATACGCGTGTCATAGAATATTCCAGTCTTATCACTGGTTGTCGTGCAAGCTCTGGAATAAGCTCGAGTGTTCGCGTCTTGCGCGCAATCTTAACAAAACGATCTACAATGATCGCGAAGCTTCTAGAACAATGAGGCGCGATTTGCGCTGGGCATTGCTGACAGCCTTTGAGGGCGAAAACCGAATAGAGCAAAGTGAAAAGTAAGAAACGCGCGTGGCAATATGACTAATGTCTCCTAATGTCCATTTACTGTGCAGAAGTGGCTCCGTGTAGGAGCAGTTGTATTCCGACTTCGTCTGTGCGTGAAAGATGGTAGTCGGCTCACCTTTTTCAGGTATGCGGCGAGAAGCCGGACTTCTTCGCGAACGAGGCCGTCGACAAGACGCAGCACACGGCGTTCTCGTGGCAGGTTCCCAGTCTGATGGCCACGTACGACACCGCTGACACGATGCAGTGGAAGGCAAGGGCACGTCCATAAATTTGGCATACTCACAACGTGGCATCCGCGGTTAGCTCCGGCAGTGCACCGTTGCTCGGCGCGCTGCCGGAGCTAATCGCGGAGGCCACGCTTGCAACTTTATGTTCAAAGAAGTATCCGACAGATGCGGATTAGCATAAGAAAGAGAAGGGATTTTTACGCCACATTTCGTTCGATTTTCCCTGTGTTAGCTGCGGAAAATGCAGTTTTAATAGCAATATATTAGAAAAGATTCATTTTAGTGTATGTGTTACGTATTTAATTTTTTATTTTCATTATCTATAGACGAGGAAAAATTAGTTGTACATAAGGTATACTGATCCCAAAGCGGAACAATTAAAACGATCCACTTTTTAGATTTTCCTGTGCTGCCCTCTGCCGTTTCGGCAGTTTTGGTAGGGGCCGAGACAAACGGTATCGCCAGAACGAAAGCCTCCGAGATCAAGAGGTGTTTCGCGACTTTTCCGCTAGGGGAAGGGCGCATGCGCCGTGGCATCGTGAAAAAAAGAAAAGCAGATTCAGGTCCCACACCACAACATCCGCACGCCGAACCCACAATGGCGTTGTCTGCGCTTTGACGTAAACATTTCTCTTCGGTGCATGGAATGGGCCTCGCAGATGTGTTCGCTGTCGTACGAGTACCGGCGGCTGAACCTGGCCGTCGCCCTGTTCGACGTGGAGTGCGACGACTGGCGCTCCGAGTGCAAGCGTCCCAGTGCGTCGCACATGCGGGGTTATGAGAGGACGCGCAGGATGCGCGCCTATCTGCGTGGCAACGTCAGCACCATGTGCCAAGGAGTACAGAAGAAGGTTGTAATATGAGCGCACGATCGTCGTGAAGAGCCCATGTACACAAGCGACATGCGGATAGGAAGAGGCCTTAGTAAACTTATGGTGATAACTCGCTAAAATATCTCCAGAATTGCTCACATCGTGTAGTGTTTGTACCGCGCTGAACGTTAGTATTTTGTGTGTATGTTGTGCCGGATCAAGTTCATACAACTTTGTAAGTGTATGTACATAGGCGTGCGCTCGAGGGGGGGCAGAGGGGCGGCCGCCCCCCCCTAGTCACCTAAGAGAGGGGGGGCGCAAATTCTGCCCCATACATTGACTTAATAGGGAGGGGGCGCGCTGCGACGAGCCTTCGCCCCCTCCCTGCCCCCCCCCTTGAAGGGGAACCCTGCGCACGCCTATGTGTATGTATGTATGTATGTATGTATGTATGTATGTATGTATGTATGTATGTATGTATGTATGTATGTATGTATGTATGGGGGAGTCTGCACTGCATTAGGCTATTTCCGCGGTAAAGGAACCATGAGTATGCTTGTGCAATTGCGCGACCCCAGGCAATCGTTGATGGCAAGAATATCATAACAAGGTGTAAGAAAAATTTTTCGTACACCATCGCAGAAGCTTTAGTAGCGTATTGTTGTTGTTGTTTAAGTAGCAGTAGTAAGTAGTAGTAGTAGGAGGAGGAGGTGGTGGAGGAGGAGGAGGAGTAAGCTTTATCTTATCTGACATGGCATGAGGAGAAGAGGAGTCGAAGGGCCCGTGCTGTCAGGCGCAGCGGTCGGGCCTACAGCAACATAAGTATGCTTCAGAAAAATCTGAAACTAAAATGATGGAACGTGTCACAAAAAGTGTGACGTAATGATTTACTGGGCTCTCAGCATCGTAGTTGGAATAAAAATTACAGGCGGCAACCGATAACCATCATAGTAAAAGCGCAGTTACACTTAGTCCTCAAGAATACGTTACAAAGGCGTCGCCTTCTCACAAAGATCCAGTCACGTGTGTTGCAATTTCGCCAATAAAATGGTTTAACAGGCGCATACGAGCATGGACACTGACACGCGACCACAGAAAAGAAGGGGTTCTTCCTTCATGAAGGCCACCGATCTCCAGCCCATTTCAAGATCGAAGATTATTCTCCTTCAGGTCAAGGCAACAGCCAGTGCTATGGAAGAGGCAGTATCTACGGTGCTTTTGTCAACAAGAAGTAGATACGTGTGCCACAGCGAAACTGCTGATCACTATTTGCTGCTTTTAGCGATTCTCGATTTTATCCCGACGTAATCTTTTACTGCAGATGACTTGGTTATCTCATGTCTTCAGATCATTTCGATAAGATTGCCCTTGAAGAGGCAGTGGCTTACCCATCCTTAGTTCGAGAATGTCCTTGCATGAGAGAAATGTTTCCACCTAAAGTGAAACTGCGAACTGTAGAACTACGTCCTTAATCGTGGAGGTTAGATTTCTTATTAAGTAACGCTTAACTTTCCTATGGTTCTGCTATATACATGGTCCTTAGATTCAGTTGTTCTAAACTGCAGAAGAAAGATAGTGCTTTAGAAAGAACATAGAGACAAACAGCGCTGACTTGCAGCAAAGATTTATTTTAGTGAACAGTGCATATATGCAAGACGAGGGAAGAGCAATAAAAGTGGGAAATTGCAAGCACATGGCTGGGACATCAGCAGCAGCAGTCACCATGCAATCGCAGCTTGTATCTCATTCGCCGTTTATCATCATCATCATCATCATCATCAGCCTGTCTACGCCCACTGCAGGGCAAAGGCCTCTCCCATGTTTCGCCAATCAACCCGGTCCTGTGCTTTCTGCTGCCACGTTATACCTGCAAACTTCTTAATCTCATCTACCCACCTAATTTTCTGTCTCCCCCTCAAGCGTTTGCCATCTCTTGGAATCCAGTCAGTTACCCTTAATGACCAGCGGTTATCCTGCCGACGTGCTACGTGCCCGGCCCATATCCATTTCTTCTTCTTGATTTCAACTATGATATCCTTAACCCCCGTTTGTTCCCTGACCCACTCTGCTCTTCCTGTCTCTTAAGGTTACACCTATCATTTTCCTTTCCATCGCTCGCTGCGTCGTCCTCAGTTTAAGTTGAACCCTCTTTGTAAGTCTCCAGGTTTCTGCTCCGTAGGTAAGTACCGGTAAGATGCAGCTGTTATATACCTTCCTCTTGAGGGATAGTGGTAGACTACCATCGCTGTTTATACCTTCTAATGAATCCTTACCAACTCGCCCAAGCTTCATCTCTTACTAAGATAGTACTGACTGGCGATTTTAACTGGCGCTATTTACAATAGAGATTCAAATCAGACTATCGCGGAAAGTTCTCATGGAACTTGGCTGCATCCAATGTTATTTGATGTCGTGCCTTAATCGTTCCTCAACGGAGCAATTGAGATCTGTATTTGATCTTAAGTTTCCGGTTATATATTATCGTAGTATCGTAGGAGACCGTACATGTAAACAGACAAGCAGCAAGAAGCGCGATCACGTCCCAGTCATCAGAATAGTTCTGGGGTTATTTGCTCTGCCCTGCACCCTCCTCGAAAGACGCCAGTACTTGTGGGAACCCCACGCACGCCGGCTATCTAGAGATAGCGCCACGTGTTGCGCAGTGGTGGTGCGCCTGGCGCACCTGCGCGCTGCCCAGGGTAGAGGTGCCTTGGCCGCCAAGGACAGACGCTGCCACTTCGCGCTGGCCGATTGCTGCTGCCCGCAATCATGGTCTTCGCCACGCTGTCCCGTGTCCCTGAGCCGACCCTGCCGTACGAGTCGTAGTTTTAAATAAACGGTTGTTGTCTGCATAGGCGTGCGCACGAGGGGGGGGCAGAGGGGGCGGCTGCCCCCCCCCCCCCCTTAGTCACCTGAGAGAGGGGGGCGCAAAGTCTGCCCCATACATTGACTTAATAGGGAGGGGGGCGCTGCGATGAACCTTCGCCCCCCCCCCCCCCCTGAAGGGGAACCCTGCGCACGCCTATGGTTGTCTGTGATGATATGAAGCCTCCGTTGTCCTTGTTTTAATTGCAGACGGGACGCGGCAAGCCCAATACCCACAGTGGAATTTCGTATCGGGGAAAACTAAGACCCTGCTTCTGCAATCTGGTGGAACGATTACTGCTCGAGAGACTAAAAGTAACGGAAGGCGTATAGTGGAAAGAGTTCGTGCATTATCATGACTGCCAGAACCTGGAATTTCAATTTGTAAGGCTTTCCCTTATATATCTCATTCGAAAATAGCCTTGAGCGAAAAGCCGGCTTGCGCTGCAATAAATCATGTGACCACGACCTCTCAAGCGGGGCCCACCCGCGTTTTTACTTCGTCTTCGTGGCTATCGCGTAAATAAAAAAGTACGAAAAAGGCGCTCCTTGCTTGCTTGCTTGCTTGCTTGCTTGCTTGCTTGTGCCTATACATATGGCTCGTACCCACTACGGGGGATTGGCCTCCCAAGCGCAACTCGAAGCGCGCGAGCCGCGCGTTCACTAGCACGACTGCGCCTAGTGTACCGGCAGGTACCTGGCGGTAGCCACTCTTTGCCACCAACAAAACCTTCGAATTCGGCTGGAGCCCTCTGTAAAAAAATCACCGCCCAAGCACTCCGTACAAATGGTTAACCAGCGAAGCTGAAATGTGCGGCCCCCGTGCTTAGCAGTGGGTTCAACCCGACAATGCACTGAAGCCTTCCACAATTATCGTTGCCAGGTTGTGGTCGAACCACAGGCAGTCACAGACGTCGCAGCCGAAGCGCAAGTGCCGCTGGAGAAACTCGCCGAAAGCGGGCGTTCGCCCCGGCGAACGCGCTCCCGCAATCATCACGTCGACGCTGTTCTGCCCGCAACGCCGCTTCTTCGGCGCGCCGTTGCTGCAAGCGTTTGACATCGCGAGCTAACTCGGCGGCGTGGTTTGTAGGATCCGCCCGCCACCGGCGCTTGCATTCCCGTTCGCGATTTAGCGCGGCTTGGAAGGCTGCCGGATCGTCGGTACGCAGTTGCTGCCGGCACTCGGCCTCGCGGGCCTGTTCTTGTGCCCGGACTGCAGCATCGGCCCGGCGAATGCGAGCTCCCTCACGTTTCCCCACTGTCGGCGCTCTTCTAAAGTTGTCCGCTGTTCGGGAGTTCGTAGGATTCCGTAGCTTACCCATGTGGAAGCTCTCAGTCGAAACTGATGCGCGCGTGCTCGGCGCCACGGCTGCGACGGGATGGACGACGTCACTCACGGCCCAGCCAATGGCGCGCGAGCTTGGGTACGACGCTCAGAACGACGCAACTGATAGCACAGCCAATGGAGACCGCTTGTGACACAGATGCCGAGCGGTTTTTCGTTTCTCCTAGCCATATACAGCTTTCGCTGTAAAACTTTAGTCTCAAGCTAAGGAAAACCTCGTAGTATCTCAGCTTTCGGTTACAAACACAGCAGTAGAATGCCACACAAACATTCAATTCGAAGACATTCGGAACGCCACCCTGCTGGGCTGCGCGCGGGAGTACAAAGGCTCACTCACTCACTTTTACTCACTCCGTGCCCGTAAAAAGTGTTCTCCAGCAGGATACACGCCCTCTTATCCCACCGTGTGTCCGCTCCCTCCCCTTAAGAGTCTTCGTGGGCATGGGTGGCCCTCACTAGGGTGGCTCTTCTAGCCACCCTACGCTTACACCGGCTGTTATATCAACGTGGAACTGGTCGCATTTACCGGTTGGTGCTACCAGAGGCACCAACCGGTAAAGCCAAGAGCGGTGGGGTGCTGGGGAGGTTCAACCCCCCCCCCCCCCCGAAATTTTTCAATTTTGCATGCGTATATTGCTTGCGTATATATGCACGCACACATAAAAATGCCCGCGCGAACATACATAAAGTATGGTTGAACGGTGAACCCCCCCCCCGGAAAAGAATTTCTGGCTACGCCGGGTGCTACGTGTCCGTACTGTCTCATTCCAGTGATGCAAGCATGTGCATACCGTCTTATATGGACATGCCAAGGGTTACAGTCGGAACGCTCCCGGCACCTCCTGCAAGCCGGCCTTCGCTACGGTGACACAACCAGTCATGACCGCTGGACACATGACAACGCATTCCACAAGACACTACTTCACTTCATACACAACACTGGCATAACAGCGCACATTTAAATACACATATACACACAAAATATCATGCCTTTAGGGCAAGTCTAAGTCGCAAAAAAGAAAAAAGAATGCGGTTGTACAAAGATTGTCGAGAAATATCTTTGTTTTGTTTGCTTTGGGAAAAGTCGAGGCCACTGGTTTGTAGAGATATGACCATATGTCTTGGTTTAGGCAAGGACGAGACCTTTTGCTCCCAAACTACCCAAACTGCGGGATCCTGTCGACATGCCTCCAGCGTTAAAGGGGTGGTGCAACCAAATTTGTGGCTTGCGCGTTCTTCGCTGCAAGCGTTTCTTATAGCTCTAGGAAGCATGATACACGCACCAAGATTCACGTATTCTCTCCAAATAATTTAATATCGCCTTATTTATGCGGACAACTTTCGGTTTCGGTTTCTGGGCGCCAAGTTGGGCAGTGATGTAGAAGTGTAGGAGACTTGGTCACGTGACCACACAAGGCTCGCGCGAAGATACGCAGCACTCAGCCAGGAAGCGATCGAAAACTCCGCGAGTGATGTAGCAACCGATGCTTTGCCGGTACGTACGTTTCGGAGGTGGCGGAGGTCCGGAGGTCACTTAACTACAGATATGGTGTGACGTCACTACAACTTTCGTTGTCCTTCCTACACTACGTCAGTTTTGATGCGCTAGCGATGGGCATCGATCGGGAGAATGAGCATTTAGGTACACGAAGTGAATTAAAATATATTTTAAACGTTTGCTGTGCCGACCCTTCGTGTAGAGTGTCCTTGCATACAGAGGAAACCCATAACAGGCTTGTTATAGCCTGGAAATTTGATGTGGTCCTGCTTCGCACTCACGCATGCAAGCGCGATTTTTACAGCGGTGCTGTTAAGGAACACTTGCTTGATTTGCGGCGTCCGTGCACAAACAGAAAGGAAAGGAAGGAACAAAATAAGAGAGAAAGGAAAGGCAGGGATGTTCACCAGTCCACAAGCCGGTATGCTACCCTACACTGGGGAGAGGGATGGGGGAGAGTTAAGGATAGAGACAGAGTGGAAGGGAGAGAGGGAGAGCGCGCACGCACAAATTCATACACCGTGGTGCCAAGCCTGAAGGAACAGCGGAGCAGGGCGGCCAGCCTTAGCATATCAGCCAAGTCTAGCCTAGAGACAGGCATTTAAGCCTAGATATAGCTACATGAGCACAGCGAAAGGCAGTCAAGTCTGGGAAAGCCAAGTTGAGGCTCTCTGTATATTTATTTCTCTCCCTTGCTTTCTCTATTTTTTCCCTCGTTCTCTCGCCCATAGCAACGCAATTCCTATAGTCCCCATAAAGTTTAACCAACCCCACCATAAATGCTTGTTCTGCTACCGTGCCTAGATAGCCGCGTGATCGGACCGTAGGTACCCGTACGCGGGTTCGAACCTCGCCTTGCAAAATTTTTCGTTTTATTTGTTTACCGCTGCAGCGCTGGCACGTCGCGGCAGGGGCGTAGCCAGAATTTTTTTCGTGGGAGGTTCAACCGTAATTTATGTATGTTCGTGCGTACGTTTGTATGTGTGCGTGTATATATACGCAAGCAAAATTGAAAAATCTCGGGGGGGGGGGGGGGTTGAATTCCCTTGGCTACGCCCCTGCGTCGCAGCATCGCTCGGCAACTATGCAGCTTAGGATGCTCGAATCAGCCAATGGCCGTGTTATATTTTTGATTATGGCGTGTTGATTTTGACTTATGGCATCATTTATCGAGAGAAGAGTGAGCATGTTCTAGCCGTCTGTAAAATATAATTTTAGGTGATATGGCGCAGGTCAACTTGGTAACAAAGGCCAGGTTTTCAACGTGTCCATGAAAGTTCAAACCGCTGCGCAGTCTACGCGACGCATCGACGACGACATCGCCATCGGGGCTACGTGGAGCACTGCAACACAGTGTGGGAAAGCCGGCTTACGAAGGCGTATGGGAGCAATGAATGTCCTATGTAGGAAGAGAGAGTGGTTTTAATTGAAAGGGCAGCTTGCAAGGATTCGACCGACACCTAAGATATGTACGGCACTTTTCGTGTCACTAGCTATCGTAACAATATCGGGGATGGATAATGCGACTGCGACGACAGCCTACACCAAAGAGGCAGCAGTGATGAGGCCGCCTGAGGCACCCCAAAACGGAGATTTTTCGTTTCCATGGTGTGCACTATCAGCGCTCTCCACGCACCGGATTCAGACAACGCATCTCCATGAAATGAGTGGGCGAAGCAGGGGGATCGTTCGGTGTTACCGTAAATCACCCGTGACATTGCCCACTCACGCATGTAAATGAGTGACAAAGCGGTGTACAGTTATTACGTTTATTGGTCATAAATGGTATGCCGTGTTGAGTTGTGGATTTCGTTTTGCCTTCACTATTACTGCTTTGTGGTCCGTGAAGTGTAGAGCCAATGGTTCTTCGATCGGATCTAGCCTGAAGTTGGCAAAGACGAGGTATATGCACGTTCCCCTGGTGGTTGTCGGTTGTTTCCAGTCATACGAAATGCATCGTAGAGCGCATCGAGACGTCATATACTGCACAAGCCGTTTAGCCACCGCTGCCTGAGCTCTCGCCTCTGGGGTAGCAGCTTGTTGTCGGCGTTGCCGTTGTGCCGCCGCCAAAACGGCAAAACGCCTTACCGCGCCTTACGTTCATCTATGGTAGAAAGAGCATGTTCCATGGGCGTCATCGTCATCGGGTACCTTGCACGTGCTAACGCGCTTATACTTCATCGTCATGGCTTATAGTGGGTACCTTGCATGTGCTGTGCATGTCGCCGCACGCCGACAAGGCTCGGTTCTAAGGTGCTTCGCCCCTAATATCTTACTTCGATTCTAAAGTTTTCGTAGCCCAGCACCAGCCAGCATATTTCACTTGGGTTTGCGTACTCTGCGTCCTGCATGCAGCCCAACTCGCAGAATTCGCTGTCAGAGTCGCTCATCAATGTTCACGTGGACCACGTGCGATTGACAGCAAAAGACAAGAGTTGCTGCTATAGTATGGTAGATGCTAGTAGTGCGTCAGACTTGCGCTAACCCGTCACCGCGAAGTCGCCCCCTCGATACCAAAACCGCAATTGTTTAAAGGGAGCGGTATTAAAAATGTATCCAATGCATTCCCAAGCACTAAGACACTTGTCAGGGTTCTCGACACCAGTATTCGAAGTTCGTGTCAGTACTCCTTAAAGGGCCACTAAACCACCTCCGATATTTTTCAAACATGTCAAGTAAACACGCGCATTGTGTGCAGAATGCCGTCACGATGAACGATGCCACACGCGGCAGCGCTACAAGCCGCGGGAGCGCCACAAATTCCAAAAGACAATCGCTCCTCCTTTCCGAGCCCTTCCGGCCTCAGCGTGACGTCAGGGTGCGAATATCTGACGTCGAGTGCAAGCCATCTGCGATTGGTCGCACACGAACTACGACTTCCGGTAAGTCAGCAATCAGCTGGCCGCGCTCCTCGTTGTTCGTCGTGTTTCCCGCGTGTGCGCGCATGCGAGTCAGCTACTGCGGCCCGCGACGCAACTGCGCGAACTAAATCCAACTGTGCTTTAGCGTGGTGTTTTGCGATGGTTTTCGAGCATCCGTGTGCGGTGCTTGGCTGCAAGAGCGCCGACTGGAGAAACGAAAAGACGCGACATTTGTTACCTCGTGATGCCGCCTTACGAAATGCTTGGCTTGAGCGCATCGGAGTTGAAGCAAAATCAACGCGCAACAGTGGTTTACGTGTTTGTGGGCGCCACTTCGCTGCTGAAGACTACCATCTTGACCCGCGCCTTGTCCAGGAGTTTGGCACCAGTATTCAACCCCGCCTGAGGCCTAACGCACTACCAACTCTGTTCCTGCCTAGACGGATCCATCCTTTGAAGGCGTGCGCGCAACACAGGGTCCATACTGGCACGATTCGACGGGCCGGCACGGCAGCAGCGGCAAGCGCTGGACACATGGTGCGATTCGGCATCCGATCCGACGTGCGGCACCGCACGCGGCGTACGACGAGACGACGATTCACGACACATGGGGCGAACGAGCAATCAGCGCGCAGGCTCCGCCCACACACGGCACCTCTGCTTGCACGCTCGCAAAACATCGTATCCTCTTCATTAAGTTCAAAACAAACAACCTCACACAGCCACGCTTCGTTCTTTAAGAAAATTACCAACAAAGCTACGCCTTCGCGAGCTACAACCATCGCAACAGCCCACATTCACTCACGACTGCGAGCGTAGGCCTAGCTAGGCCGACGCTCTCGGTAGCGCCGCTTGCGCTCAACCGCGAGCTCATTGTCGAGCGCTTATTTTAGCCAACACGATAAAAGCTTGTGCTCTTATATGACGCGTTTACACGCGCAAATGGTGTTATCGACGGCCTCGACGTGAAGAGCAAGGGTGGGAACGAAACGTGCCGGTTCGCCGAGACGGCCGGTGCCGCTGTTTAGGCCTACCTGTGAAACGGCCTTCCTTCACGGCTCGATATCTCGTTGGTGGTTCGGAAACGGACGTTGCCTTGCAGAAATGGCACACTGCAAGCATCACTTTATTCAATCATGAGGTATTTCATGTCAGAAACAGTTTATCCAATGTTCTTCATGCCACCGACAACGGCGATATCCACAAATACCAGGACGATCTGAGCCATCGCAGCGGCGACGAACCACAACAAGCACGCAGTCGACGGAGCACACGGAATGCGGAGAGTCGCGGAAACCGGAAGTGACGGTGTTTCGAGCAGCGCGTCGGCGATGACGTATGCCTCGGCGAGAGGGCAAAGCGGCTTTGGGAGAGGATACCAACGGAGGGTAGCGATGGAAAGAGCGAAAGGAGCGATCGCCGTGTTTCGATGATCAAACGCGTATAACTCCGCTATTATGGCACCGTTTCGAAAAATTCTCACGGCTCCGTGTTTGTTGTACACTCGTGCACAACTTCACCACCACAACTGAATTTCGACCTCTGGGTGGTTTAGTGGCCCTTTAAGGCAATAGGAAGATGGGTATGGCGATGTGTGTCAATGGTTGTGCATGTTATGAGGAATGTCTTACTTGTGACTGGCGATAGAGCTGAAGCTAACGCAAGAGCTAGAATGTGATCACTGAAAGTCTAGCGTATTGGGCTGTTAAATGAGCCTCTATAACTGATGCCGTGATGCCTTCAAGTAAGAAATCCAATGGCTTGAAACAGCCAAAGCAGGGAAAGCAACACATTGTACTTTGATGGAAACTTTATTGTGAATTTACATTTGCCATCATCATGAATGAATAGAAAACGAAATGATGAAAGACCAAGACATTGGGAACGTGTACAACCACAAAAAAAAAAAAACGCATGGCTGTTAGCAAAGGAACAGAAGTGAGAGCAGGACGAAACGAGCCACTTCGTGAAGCACTCGGACAGAAGGATGCAAGGAGCTAAGACAATTACTGACCGCAATGTTCGAGCGCACGTGCAAAAATAGTTGTCACAGCAAGCAAACGGGCTCCACGCGTGGGCTCGTGCGTTGTCAACATTACTAAGGTTTGCAGCTTCCAAGAGGGTCAAAACATTGAAGTCAGGGGAGCTTACGTTCAGCACGAAAACTGCCACATTCATAAATGCTCCCCAACTTTATTCCGCAACCTGTTCAAGTCCAGGTGAAGAAACGCCAAGCATGAACATGCCCACGATGCTCATTGCATTTCCTTGAATGCATTCGCAAAGCGTTACGATGCTGTCGGGTAACTTCTCTGAATACGGGAGTATTTTTCACAAGAACAGAATCCAGTGCCCTCATTTGCTTTTTCCAGTCTAGTCTAAACACATTCATTGAGACAGTACACTACATTTCACAAAGTGTGAGGTCACTGAGTTTACGGTGGTTAAGCCACTAAAAAACCAATAACGCTTTTATAAAGTGAAAGGGGATTTCCTTTACTGATGGTTTTCTCAGGTCAGCTTTGAAACTACTAGACAGACTCAATGGTGGTCACAGGCACCACATGCGACCAAGACAGCCATTACACGAAGGGTTTGTAGCAAAACGCGCTTTGAGATCCATCCGAGCCAGTATGACTACACGCTACTGCATTTTGCAGTCGCTATTGGCACACGTGAACTCGCAGACAGCACGGCGTAGAAAAACCACCGACCAATACCATACTACAAAAAGCAAGAGCTTGCTTACACACTCCTTCTGTAAGAAACCCCTCCCTCACTTATACGTATGCCGAAGCAGTCACACACGTAGAGGCCGCAAAATACACCATGTCTTGCTCCTGTACAATCGGTCCGGACAGCAGAGACTCTGCATCCTTAATAGGACAGGCTGCCACCATCAGTGAAATGGCGGTGGTGAAGCTTTCACAAAACCCACACAGTCAGGCTTGGGAACAACAGACGACCAAAGAGCTTCGCAACCCAACGCCGAGGCTTCCAAGACTTGAGCTCTGCACAAAAGCGGCAGTGTGCAGGACACTCGCAGCTTTTGCACAACAATGCACCAGCCAGCGACACAAATGCACACACCCACACGCACACTGTTCCTGCCTCTCATCAATGGATGCATGAAAAAAAAAAAAGGGGGGGGGGGGGGAGGAAGGGGGGTGGCATGGACAGGGTGTGCCTGAAAAGCATGATATTTATAATCAGACATGGGTCTAAATGAAAATGTTCAAAATCCAATCTCCTAATTAAATTGACAAAGGTGGTGAGGAAGCAAATTCGTGTATTTACAATGCGCCAGCATAAGGAAACACTTTTGTTCAGAGTCGCGGCTTTCTGAAAGGGCTGCATGGAAAACAATGGGCCATAGGCTAATGCAAACTAGTCAAAGCATGCGCTCCTGTAATTTTATATAAGCTACCGTGGACCGAATTACGAATTTGTAAATGACACCCTCAGAGACAATAAGTTCTAAGCCGAAAATGTTCCTTGATATCTACCCAAACTTATGATGCATCGGAGTCTTGCTTCTTGGAAAATTGACACACAGAAGAAGCAAGCAGCATTGTACAACTTAGGTACCACCATTCAAATGCGATGCAAATCTATGGAAAAAATAGAACGCAGCTTTCTGACAACTATGATAATGATTGAACGAAGGAGATGCCCAGTGTGTTCTTTACCGGGAGCATGAAAGTTATAAAATGCAGTCGTAAAAAGAGCAAAACGAATGAATAATTGAGATGGTCGCCCAGAAAGTAGCCCTAGTGCTGACGGTTGTACACATCTTTTTCTGCTCTCCTCCTTTGCAGAACAAAACCCTTGCCACCCCACTTGCAACAAAGGGTCTACATTTTCATCCCGTCCATAATAGAAGCTGGGTATCTTATGTTAGCACAACCACCAGCACTGAGGAAGAACATCTGACAGAGCTACGAATGTCTATATTAAAAACAGCTTTACCTTAAAATATTATGGTGAAAATTGACATGCTTCCCCACCACACCTCATTCTGCAAGCCTTACTGCAGGACAAAACAAACAGAAGATGAACACGATTTGTGGATGAAAATCGGGAACAAGCATGTTAAACATTACTAAACAAATGCACATCGAGTCAACCCGTGCCAAGCATCAAGTCTTCACAAGCCGGTGCAACCCGGACCAGGCTTGCCGCCGAGTGTTAGCAGATAGACAACACATACACTGAGAGCTGATCAAAATTCAAGGCAAGCTGAGGACTTTATGCAAACAACTCCTGCATGAGTTTGGCTTTCCAGCAGCCAATGACAATTAAGTTTAAAAAAAAAAAAGCAGAATGACTGGGTTATCAAATGATCACAAAGTCTATGGCTCCGATGTCCTTTTGTTCAATGTAATCCCAATGTGGATCCTGTTTGTTGCTAATAGAGTGCCTGTAGGCTTCATGTTTCGAGCAAGCCGACAACCCAGCAAACTGGTATCAACAATCAAAGCCAGTGCAAGTGCAATTAGTTCATATTCATCCTTTTGAAAGGGATCACAACTGACCGAGAGCAGCACCAGCGAGCATAAGTAAATGGCAGCTCTAGCTGTAATACCAATATGGAGAGCTCACTGTCAAAGCAGCACTGCAAGTTCAGTGAAATGTGCCAAGCCCAGAAGACATGAAACAAAGCTTAGCCTTATCAACTAAGCAAATCACTTGCATCCATCATGGGCCTTGTCACAAGAGAACAGCAAAAGTGGAAACCAGTGAACGCGCCCTGTGACTCACAGTTTGCCCGAAGATTTTGCCCAGGCAGCTACACAACTGGAATCTAGACCCATGGTGGCAGTTGACTGAAAATGCAAATAAATACACACATTGCTTCTTCCCCCCTAGTGAAGATTGGCGAGGGAAGTGCTGCCTGATCCCATGTCGGCCATTGCTGAGATGTGCCGAGCTCAAATGCTGCATCAAACAGAAGAACCAGAAGAGGACCTGTGAAGTGCTAATGCATGGCAGAAGCCGCTCTAAAGCCTGCAACAAACAGGCTTCACATTGGGATGATGCGAAGAAATGTGTGATCTGAGAGGGGATGCGCGACGCCTGCCAGAGGAAACACAGCCACAATGGGACTGTGCACACTAGGCAGCCACTTCCTCCGGTGGCTTGGTGGCCACCGGCGCAGACACACTGTCCCCTGCCCCTGCGAGGGCGTTCTCCTTGGCAACCGGGGGTTCGGCATCTGCTTTTGAGTCGGCTGTCGTCGTGGCTGGTGCCTTGCTGCCGCCGTCTGTGGTTGCCTTTTCTTCTTTGTTGTTGACCTCAGGCTCGTCCTTGTGATCGGCGTTGGCATCTTCGGAAAGCCGCTTGCCGAGCCTCGCCCGCATCCTCATCGTTGTTTACCTCGTCCTTCTCATCTTTTTTGTCTTTGCCGTCAGTTGGCTCATCCTCGTTAGCAGCTGCCGTCGAGGCTTCCTCAGCCGACGCTGCTTCGTCCTCTTCCTCCTCCTCTTCACTCTCCTCCTTCTTACTGCGCTTGGAGGCTGCAGCCTTCTTGGCACCGCGCGCTGGCTTGGCAGGGGTCTTCCGCTCCTGAAGCATACGTTAAAGAATGTGAGGTTTACGAACACTATAGTGTTTTTCATATTTCTAAACAAGCGAAATGAAATTGCACGTGGCCAGTAAAGTAAGCCAACACAAATATGTCCTCACCATTGCACATGCACAGAAAGCCAAGGGGACCTTTGACCTTTCAACCATTATGGATCAATGACGTTGATATGTGGCACCGCGAACAAGTCCGATATGGTTGACTCCGTACATTTACAATGCAACGTGTATGTAGTTTGAAATATGCAACATTTTTTAACTACATTTTGCCCAGCAAGTGCCGTCACTGTCACCCTGGCAGGGTCTTGCACCATTGACCTTAGGTTTGTTGAAGCCAGCTGCACATCCAGGTGTGCATGACATTAAAGGGTCCCATAACACACCCTGACATCTTTTTAAACATTTCAGATAAACACACAAGTTCGAAATGCCGACAAGTTCAACCATGCTGAATACGGCACCACTATGCACCGTGAACATGCAACAAAAACAATTCTGTGCTCCTCCCCGGAACACAGCAGCAGCTGCACGTTGACACGGTAACACGCAACTTGCAGGCCAACAGTAATTTGCATGCAATTGGTAAGTTTTCCCCACCTAACAAAAGATAGAGTCGAGGACCAACTTTTCATGGTCGCCACAAAACACAGCAAACCTGCTACGATGTGTGGCCCCACTATGGTGTCTCAGTCAGTCTCTCCACTGCTTGGGAAGGAACCACTGGTGCTTGTGGCCAGCTCCCCCTATCCTCACAATATTTTAACACTCAGGAAACATGCCAATGTACACCGTGAAGCAGAGAATGGATTCAAGCTGGCTGATGTATTAGGCAGAAGAGACTCCATGGAAACCGGCATAATTATTGGATCAGATCAGTATTGGCAAGTTGTGAAAGGTGGTATCCGAAAGCTAGAAGAGAGGTTGACCGCAACAGAAACTATATTCAGATGGAGAGTACAAGGCCAACCTAACATAAGCGCAACAACAGCGAGGAAGTAAAAAATAATGGTGCTTCATGTCACTGCAGAGAAGAGTGACACAAAGACAGAACAAGATACACCAGAAGAGGTCGTACAGAGCAAGACAATTCATGTGAAGACAACGAGGATGCTTCGTCATTAAACAAAAGTTTCTGAAGACGGACAAAGTTCGATGAGACACACAGGTAGCTTGCTTCAAAGCGGACCAACATACAGCGAAAGGCAGCCTGATGTGCAACAAAAGGCGACGAGGAAAGTTATCGGAAACAGACTCATCAGCTGAAGTTGAGGCAGCACTTATTAGCAGGCCGTCGATATATCTGCACAGCAACACAAATAAGCACCTACCCATTACGACGGTTGACGTAATAAGTGAAAAAAAAAAAAACGAAGGCTTCAAGGCAGTACCGAATGTGAACAAGAAGTCGGCATGGAAGAAATCTTGGAGAAATAAACGAAGAAGACTGAAGGACTGGTGGGAAAGATGTAACAAGGAATATTGGAAAGAATTAAGAGAGCAATCTAACACCAATAAGCAAGCTACACCAGTGCGCCAAGGAGATACAGCATAGACCGCTTATAACGTAAGTCGCCGGGTCGCGAATATCCGCACTAAAAGCGGTACCGCACTATAACCAAAACAACATTTTTGAAAGGCTGCGCGTGCGCAAAACATGACCTTAAGAGACAGCCGCGCGATTCCGACTATCGGGGCATGCGGCTGGGACGTAAGTTTGCATCCGCTTAAGTTTGAAAATGTTGAACGGTTCGCGTCCGCGGACCTGCGGTGCCGACATAACGAACGCGCGAAAAAAAAAAAAAAGAAAAAAGCGCCGTAACGGAAAAACGTCAACTAATTTTTCGGATCTCCTCAGTTATCCGGAGTTTGCCGCGATACCACAATGCACAGAAACTATACGTCAAACGGCAATTAGTTTCCGCACGCTTTCGATTTTCCGGGCGCGTGCGCGATGCGAAAACAGTGGCGACCACGAACCGCCACACGAGTGTTACACACAGGCCCTCATTTTCGTCGAACATGTAAGGCACCCCTTCTAAATGTAACAAGTGCGAAATGTTCTGTTGACTCGGCACCAAACTGCAACTTTGATAGTCCGCGGCCACCACCGACTTGAGGCAGTTAGCGTTCGTTAGACCTAGAGCGTGCGTTGCAATGTGGCATGCTGTCGCAGACGCTTGCCCAAGAAACGCGGAGATCGGGCGTAGAAGAGATCGTTTCACGCGTGCTGCGCTCGGTTTAGCTCGTGAGTGCGCAATTACTTTCCTGCATAGAATGAATCAACTAGCCCCTCAAGACGTCCTGATCAACGAAGTTTCGGTTCGCGGTCGGGAGAACATCCGCCGCTACTATCCTGAAAAAAGTCTTCCAAGCTTGTGAGTCCGCCTGTTGGTCGTCGAAGCGAAAGCTCGATCGCGTCTCAAAGCATTGTCACTAGCGCGGTTATCGAATTTGCACGCGCGAAATCTGCGCTCTACGACGACTATTTTCCCGATAGAAAACCGAAGAGACAAACAGCGGTGGACGCGGGGCGCCCGCCGTTCGTGGCGGGGCGCGCATGACAGGCGGCCGAATCAAAAGCGGCAAAGGCTTCCCCGTCGCCTACGCAACCACACCCCGCACCCGCGTAGGGCAGCCGCAACCCCCCCCCCCCCCGTTATCACCCCCCTTCTTCCTCCCCCCCTCGCACCTCGGTCATTCTTTCCGCGACTCCTCCTTTGTAACGCTGTCGCCGCTCTCTCCCCGGCCGGCGCACCTGCGCTGATAAGCGCACTCGTCCCCTCGCTTCTCCGAGGAGTTGCGGGCAACCGCATTATAACCGGTCTTTCATCTCGGGGGACTGCACAATAAGCGGTATGCGTATACATGGAGTCCTATGGCAGGGTAAACGGGAGTCAGAAAAAACCGCATTATAGCCGGTCCTGCACTGTAAGCGGTTACGTTATAAATGGTCTGTGCTGTATCACCTTGGTCGGTGCATGCCATCCTGGATCCTTCTGGAACCTAGTTAAGGTCATGAAAGTGTATTCTGGAGTCGACGGGAAGCCACGCTCCTGCCTCATACACACCATAGGAAAGCTGTCCGGGAGACTTCTTCAACATCTTTACACACTTCATAGTTGCTTACTCTGGCGAGAAAACAACTTGTCACGGGCCGGAAGCTACTCAAACTCACAGAAGACAAGAAGAGGAAGAAGAAGACAGCGCTCAAAACCACCGGTTCATTGTGCCCTGTCGGTAGCCATGCGCTACTGGAGCTAAACAACAAATTTTGTCCCTGAACTCACACTAGCGCTAGATGTTCGACATTAAACATTGGTTCCCATAAAATACACCATTTTTTGCATCGCTCTATCCTAGCTTGCATTATTTTTTTCTGGACCAACAACTGTGGCCAGCTTGTGTTGCCAGTGGAGGCAACAGGCATAGTCTTAGACCGCGCTGCAGGGGGAAAGCACCAGCATAAGTGCCATGGACTTCGGACACATCTTATGCGTGAGACATTCAACCACAACAAAGGCTGGCGCGCACGTTTAAAAGCATGAATGGCACTTGTAGTCGCACAGGGTTGACACAAGTATTAGAGAAGTACGCGGCCAGGCGGAGAGCCCCGCTGGATTGAGCGGCAACAAAAGCGTTAAACGAGCTGTGGCAGCCCTGATCATTAACCCTTTGCCTACCAAACACAAGCTCAGCTTGGTCTACACAGTCTGTAACCACTTCATCCAAGGACGAGCTGGGCTCGTCCTCACTAAAAGAAGAGCTTGGGGGGTGCCGCAGTTAAGCTACCCTGATTTATTT
Source organism: Rhipicephalus appendiculatus (assembly GCA_030522465.1). Taxonomy (NCBI): domain Eukaryota; kingdom Metazoa; phylum Arthropoda; class Arachnida; order Ixodida; family Ixodidae; genus Rhipicephalus; species Rhipicephalus appendiculatus. The sequence goes on along the minus strand of JALIZH010020462.1, from coordinate 21,034 downwards.
TACCTGAGTTCTCTTTGGCTTGAACAGATGACACAGTAAAAAAAAAGTGAGAACTAAAGCATGCATTTTGGTTGACAGAGGACTCAATTCTGGAAACCTGAATAAGAAAATAGCATCCACCTCCGTGCGAGAGTGGCGTACACATGCCGGCAACAGCTCCATTTAGAAAAAAAAAGAAGGAAAGAACACTTGTTCACGAACACTGTGGAATGAAGAAATTCAGTTCTCCTGCAAGTGTGACAGCAACTACACAAAGCAGCATATTTTCTCTAAATCACTGAATTCATAGGGTAGTTATCATAGTATCTGCTTTATTTTTTTCATGAACTATGAAAGAGACGTCACCTCTGGATGCTTGAGAGTGATCTGTAAAAACATTTTATCCAAGTTTTGGAGTGCAACGAAACTGTATAGACCGCTGCTGTATTCATCATGTAGAATCCGTCATCAATGCAGCAAAAATCACTGAATCGCGAATTTTGCACGATGGCCGCATCCCAACATATAGGCAGTAGACACCGGTAGATGTAAACAAAACCCCAATGGCGCATCCAAGTTTTGTTTTTTTTTTTCGTGGGCTCACTTGTCACAGCACTTTATTGTCCTTTAATTTCAGAGACATTTTCTGCACCCAAGAAGACTGGAGAGAGGTTAAGGCACTTTCCGTGTTGCAGTGCATTGAGCCCAATCCTCTGCATATTTTCAGAAAAGTATCCTGCTTGTATCACACAAACAAAGCACCCTTACGTAGCTTTTTTACTTGTTTTAAGACACGTAGAATCAAATAGGCACATAATTTATATTTGAAAAATCAATATTTTTGCATTATTCTTGGCCGAAAAGCTCTGTAAGGAAAGGGCTAAATGCCTGTACCTTTGTTGTTACGACATAATTCTAAAAAATTTGAGCAGCTTTATGCTTGTCGCAGACTCTTACAACTTCCACAATATAAGAAATTATAAGAAATGTAATAGATTTAGGAACCTTTAAGTCTGGTTTTGTCTCAGAGCTGGTTGTCAGTTTGTTAAACTCACGAAAACTAATGTTTATCTGGTTTCCAATCTCTCAAATAGTGAACACTTCGTACTAGTTCGTATACTGCCTGCACAGGTGCGATTAGAGCTGTTTACGGCAGAAGCCGATACATCCCCTTCAGATGCAAATTACGAAGGACCGTCCTTAGTCTTCAGAATGAACAACAAGGAACAAAAAAGATGGTGTTCATTGGCCCAGCTAAAACTGGGAATGGGTGGTGGCATTCTGGCTTTCGGAAAATTTGAAACCATCCTCAAAATTTCATGACACCTACTGCATGTACAGTGGAACCCCGATTATACAACTTTCAGGGGACCACACAAGACTGTCATATAATCCGGGCGTCGTATAATTGAAAAACCAAGACTATACGCACTGACACTCAGCCTTGCCCAAAAAACAAGTACAGACCGCCTGAACAAGCCCACGGCATGACCTTGTGGTTCTCCAAGGAAAGTACATTAAATTGTTTTTGCAAATGACAGCTAATGACAGCATCACTTAGTTGAAGAAGGTGTGAGCGAATCTTTATTCTTAACTTCAAAAAATCCAGTCTAGTGCGCATCTTTCTCCCGATAAATCGAGCCCGAAATTTGCCTGTGCGTGAAAACCAAACTGTGTTGGCGACAGCCTCCCCATCAGAAGAGTCGGGCACAGTGTCATCACCATCACATAATGGCGACTGAGCACGAGTTTGCGTAGGACACCTTCGTGCGCGACTGAGCTGTGCGCGTTGTAATTTGTTGCCTTGTGAAGTGCAACTGGTGATGTCTCGCTGTTATTATGAAGGTTCACGTAAGGGAAAGTTATTTTGCATGGCAAAAATACCTGCGTCGTGCCCTTTAGCGCGCTCATGTCTGTGACTCTGAGTGCAACAAACAAAGGCAGGAGATCAGCTATATGTCGACCAGGAAAAGTTTCCACGGACCGAGAACATGAAAATATCAGGATCTCAGAGATGAGCTTTACAGCCAGCTGAAGCTACTCTGTGCAGATAGAGCTTGTCTAGGTAACGACCCTGGATACGCAGGCGATCGAGGCGTATGCAGAAGTGCATGATCTGCCAGGAGAATAAATTTTCCATTCTAAGAAGACATACTGTCTCACTCTCTGCTTTCCTAATGTCAACCTTAGGGGAACGTAAGTTCTTATTTTGCACTCGTGAATATTTGGTCGGTGTTCGATTCTAGTAAAGGTGTTCTTTTTCTATTGGATGGAATCGGAAAGTCGTCTTGAGATGCGGGGTTGGCGTAAAACTGCTTCGTATAACCAAGGTTTTTACAGTCAAACTCCGCTACAACGAAATTCACGGGGATCGCGAAAAATTTCGTTGTAGCGAGAATTTCGTTGTCGCGGAAAAAGCAGTAAATAAAGAAAACAGGACATGCACGACACTCTGGGTGCATTTTATTTCCAAAACATGAAAAAATCGCTTATCTTTGACTGCTTGCGCTTTCGCACGAGCAACGGGAGAATGCGCTGCTCACAGTCTGCGAGGAGCTGCATGGCGACATCGTCGTCATGGGCGCCAAGAAAACTACGTAAAACGTCCAAGGAGTCCATGACCTGCGATGCTGTCACTGGCGTCGGGACCGTCGGAACACCATGCCCGACTTCTTCGTCGTCGGATGAATCGGCGGCGGAGGCGGCGCGAGCACTCCTGAGGATCTCGGCATCACTCAGCTCCTCGTAGACGATCACGTCCGCGTCGGCATTTACGTAGTCGCTCAATGCTACATTCGCAGGAACAATGCCGGCTTCCTCGAGAGCTGCCCATGCTGCGGCCGTTGTCGCGTCTTGCCCCGGTCCAACGTCGTCGGCAGCTTGTGCATTGTCACTTGAACTGCACATCTCTTCGGGTCGAAACCCCGCGTGCGCGAAACAGTTCTTCACAACTTCACCCCGCGTCGACATCCATGCGGCGGCCAACATTTGTACAGCCATGTACAAGTCAACTTTGGTGTCGCGGCCATGCTCGGTGTTCAGGAGGATTCGCTGAATGAGCCTTGACCGGTATGCGTGCTTCACGCTGTTGATCACGCCTTGATCTAAAGGCTGGATCAGCGAAGTGCAGTTCGGCGGGAAAAACTTCAGCTCAACGTTTGTCAGCTTGACGTTGCCGTCCAGACGATGCGCTGAACAATTGTCCAGCAGCAAGCAAACACTGCGGTCTTGCCTTTTCATCTCTTTGTCGAAAGAGACAAGCCAGTCAGTGAAAATGACCCGCGTCATCCACGAACGGCTGTTCGCGACGTATTTCACTGGCAGGTTTTTCGTGCCCCTTGAAGCACCGCGGCCCCGCTCTTGCCGACGACGAGAAGGGGCCGCTTGTCGGACCCGTCCATATTTGCGCAGAGTAACACGGTGACTCGCTTTTTGCTCTGCTTACCTCCGTGGCACTGTTTTCCTTTTAAGTCGAGCGTCTTTGCTGGCAGCATTTCATAAAAAAGCCCGGTCTCGTCCGCATTGTAAATGTCTGAGGCAGAGTACTTTTCTACGATGCTGGCAGCGTTCGTCGCAATCCACGATGACGCGCCGTCAGAGTCTGCAGAAGCGGACTCCCCGCACAGCACTTTTCCGACGATTTCGTGGCGCTCTTTGAATCGGTTTAGCCACCCGGCACTTGCCTTGAAGTTCTCGCTGATGCCTAAAATGCAGGCGTAGTTCAGTGCCTTCTGCTGAATCATACTGCCGCTGATCGGTATGTTCTTAGCCCTAGTTTCACAAAACCAGGTATACACTGCCTTGTCAAGCTCTTCGTGGGCTGGCTGGGTCGTCTTCTTGCGTTGAGCAGATGTGCCCGACGCTAGCGCCTTTGAAATACTCGCTTCAGACTTCAGTATCGTCGACAGCGAGCTTGGCGAGATACCGTACTCTTCCGCGATGAGTCCCTTTTTTCTCCCGGCTGCTGCCGCGGCGATGATTTCCGCCTTTACCTCGAGCGAAAGAAACTTCCGTTTCTTGCTCTGTGGCGCCGCCATAGGCCCTGGCAACCGTAGACGAGACCGAGAAAAAAAGCACAGGTCGTAGCTGACGAAGCGAAGCGTGCAGGACTAGCGAGCTAACTGGGCGAGGACTAACGCCGCTAACGCTGCTGGGTTCGCTTGATCGGCTTGGTGCTCGCCCACTAAACACGTGTAAAAAAAGGCACACGCAAAGATTGATCGAGCCGCAGCCAATATCCAACCTAGGGATTCGGCTAGGCTTCGGTCGGCCAAGCTCGCTGGCTGTCAGAGAATGTTGCGCAGCATCGTTGGCATCGTCATCAAGCATCAACGATGGCGTCCCCCCATGGCTATGGTTGATACCCACGGCTTTGCAGCATTCGGCGGATTACATGCGACTTTGGCGCGTTTGCGACCGTTTTAGCTGTCAGAAAACGAGGAGAATGTTTAATGTATAGAATCTGAATGCGAGTCAGCTGGTAAGAATTCTCCGTTAGAAACAACTCGGGGAAAAAACAAAGTGGACAAATGCACTGGACAACCGCTGTCGTGTGTACCTTTTTTGCGCGCCGTTTTTTGCGATGAAAAATGTTGCTACTATATAATTTACATTGGTAGAACTTATTAAAATTACTTAGAGGGGTTCAGTCCGTGGCAGATCGAGTGACTTGTGTCCCGGGAAAATTTCGTTGAACCGGGAGAACAATAAAAAAGTGGTTCGTTGTGGAGGGAGTTTTAATACATTGGGGCCTATGGGATGCGGGCGGGGAATCGAAAAACCTTCGTTGAAGCGGGAATTTCGTTATAGCGGAGTTCGTTGTAGAGGAGTTTGACTGTAATACGTTATTGCTGTGGCGATTTTGCCGAGACCAAACCGATTCGTCGTAAAATGCGGGCCGCGAAACCGGGGGACGTATAATCGAAGTTCCAGTGTATAAACGTTACCCAATCAAAAGAGTGTAGACCCACTCTCCCTCCCCTGCAACTCCTAGTGATCTTGAAGCATAACCAAAATATAACTATCCACATATACATATATTATCATCACCACCAACTAATCTAGCTCTCATTTAGATTTGCATATGAGCAAATTTGTTTGCAGTAAACACAGGGCATTCTAGGGAAATGAAGGAAACTAAATGACAAACGAATGAGGAGAAAGGCAGTGTACAGGATGAGTGCTAACCCCATTCACTTTCTTCTCTTCCATCCCATTTTGTTTCCTCAATTGTGCTAGAGTGTGCCATGTAGTCTAGGCGTTACATTACATTGCATGCTTTCCATTTAACAGATTAAGATGCTCAGACCTTCTGGCAGCCCGTTTCTGCACCTGTGTGACACATGAATTGAGTTTCGTGTAATGCACTTCAGAAAACCCTCAGGTCCTTCTGCATTCAGTTCTTCCCTTTACCTCCTGCTCAGGAAACAAGTTCACACTAATCGCAACCACCGAGTCAGACTCGCACAAAGATATCCATACAGAGGCAACACTCACAGCCCGCGTCTGGCGCTGCTGCCGTGCAGGGGGAGCAGCCGGAGTGCCCCGCGTCTGTGAGCGTGTGCGCCTGCGGCCACTGTCTGGGTCGCTGCTGTCCTTGTGCCCGAGTTCCTTGAGAAGAGCCTCGCCCTCCTTGGCCGCCTGCTCCAGGCTGCTCACACGCCGCCCACCCGCTGACTTGTTTTCACGCTGGGGACGCGTCTGCAGCAAGCGAACGCAGTAGACTATTGCAAACTGTTTCCACAGTAAGCAAGACAGGCAGCTGTTTGAGCATGACTTCAAATACTCACTCAAATATGACTTATAATCACAGGTCGGAAAAAAATTTTGAGCTCACTCAGACTCACTCATGAAACATGCCTCACCCTTAGGCTCACTCGAACTCACACTCACCGATGTTTTTCTCAACCGGATTCACTCGAACTCAGACTCACTAAAATTTTCCTCAATCGAACTCATTCAGACTCAGACTCGCCAAAATATAACTCACTTGGACGCACTCAGACTCACGGCTCTATCAGAGTCTGAGTGAGTCGACTCATGAGTTTGTTAGCGGACTATTAGCTGTTTCGTCCAAAGTGTCAATTCTTTTTACACCGATATCTCACAAAATCAGTGCTCTACTTGACGCTTTTGATCTCGTATCTTCAAATATGAGCTATCAGTGGTTGAAATCCGCTAAAGACATTTTTATAGAAAGTGATGACTCACATGAGATGTTTTTTACAAGGCCTTCGTTTGAAAGAAAATGGGAGGGGGATCAAGAAACCTCCCCCCCTCCGTAACTCACGCATCTGTTCAATTGATATTGAGCTGGCGTATCAACTTCGCTACTGCATTGATGTGCGAGTAGACATAATTAATATAAACGTGAGCCGACATAAGGGTGATAGTAATGCTGTAGATAGGACGAGAGGTCGGCAAAACAATGTGGAGCTCACTCAGGAAATATACCTCGCCCTTAGGGCTCCGTCGGATTCACACTCATCAAAGTTTTCCTCAATTGGACTCACTCATTACTCAGACTCACTGAAATTTTTCTCAAACAGACTCACACTCAAGTATTACTCACCCGAACTCACTCAGACTCACGGCTCGATCTGAGCCTGGGTGAGTCTGAGTGAGTCGACTCACGAGTGAGTTTGCAGACCTATGCTTATAACAAGTACTTATTTCACGGACACAAGATTGAGAGTTAATAGTGTGCTAGTTTGGTGCTTTCACGCTCCGCTCAGCAGCTTACAGATATGGAAGTACGAGTGCGCATGTGCCCTCCTTGAGGATTTTGGGATTGAGAACAGTTTCTGCAAAATCGCTGGATCATGGAGGCTCCATCACGCCAATGTGCCAAGCTACATCCGTCTTTGCTGTCATGGGCTTCCTGACCAAACGTGGCATCCCACACAGCTTAACCAGCCATTCCACTTTCTGCGTTCCAAGGAGCCTTCAGTGATTGGCAGTGTTGCTGGAAACGCTATGTTGGCGCAGAAGGGGCATATTTTGAAAACTATTAAGTTGATGTGTCACAGCTTGTGAATAAACAATATTTAGAATATTCAGTCCCACTACTTTTCGGACAGACCCTGTAAGTGCTAGTGAGGTGTGTCAATGTGTGTATCCTCCCTCACGCGCTCGTTCCAAGATGAAAGCCGCCTCCAGGGATACCATGCTTCCCACATGCACGGCGGCTTCACCTTTGTCTGCACAGTGCAAGCCACGAAAGCATTTTTGCACAGACGAATATCTACGCCTACTTCAAGTCCCCAAATTAAAGAAAGTGACATGAAGCAAACAAAATGGCACAGCTGACGAAAACAACACTGCGGTGCTGGTATCTCAACACATTGGATCGGATCTGGAATGCACCCTCGCTGACTGTCACATGACTGTCTTCTCGTCAACACTTTGTCAAGTGGAGCGGTAGCGCATCATAAGTGCACATATGAATACTTCATGAACATAGTGAGCAATCCCACTTGTTTTACGTTGTAAAAGTGACAAAATAGATTTTTATTTTGTTTTCCTACACTGAATTTCGCCAGAAGGCGCTGCACTACTGCAAAATGTCCCATCTGCAACAAAAAAATTGCAGCTAATCCGAGAAATTCCCTTGCCACTTCGGTTTACCTTAGTGGGGTAACTTGGAGCAGTGTGTATTGTAGAAACACCGAACTAAAACACTTTAATGGGAGAGATTACATTTTATGATAGAGGCTACAGTAAAATCTCGGTGATACGATCACAGCTCGTACGAATTTCAGGGAGATACGAATTTTTCTGTGGTCCCAGGCAAGGCCCATTAGCCGGCAATGTAATGCAGTACAGTTGTTGTGAACCGATTTTTACCCTGCGGCATTTGATACGAACGTACGCTACCTGCGCTGTCGGGAAAAACGCGGCAGCGGGGGCACCCAAGCATGGGCATGCGCGCCGCACCGCCAGACCATTAGTGGATCATCATAGCCTCCGAGATTGTGCGCACAAATCTCGGAGGCCTTAATGTGCCTTCACATGTACTCGCGTTTAGATTACAAATGGTGTTGGCCTCGCCTTTCTTTTTTCCTTCTTCAACACGTCGTTGTACTGTGTTTACATGGGCCTGCCTCATTGATGCAAGTCATGTCCTCGCAATCAGACGTCCTATGAAAGGTGGACGAGGACTGGAAGAAGCGGGCAGTCTTGGAGAAGGAGCTAGGCCTCGCAACGTCAACATGCACGATTGTTCGGTATGCGCACACCTGCCAACTCTCCGATTCGCACGGAAGACTACCGAATTTTGAGCAAACCTCGTGATTGTCCGGGCACGACCCTAAATCTGCCAAGAAACATCCTCAACCCCACTGCAATAAGAAAATAATAAAAACAGAGGACAGCAGTTCTGAAATTTTCTGTCCTGCATGTATCGCGTGCAAAGTGCTCTCAAAAGTTTTTTTTCACCACAGTACCCTGCTGTCATGCGGAAAAGCGTTCTAAGATTTGGAAGGGGCTACTAGCTGTCAGGGATCACAACACAACTGGTTGATCAATTACACACGCGCGCATGTGCCTATATTTACGAGTACAAGTATGACCGTTGACATCTAAAAAATTTTACTGTCAATCATTCAAAGCTGTTCATGACATTGTTGCAGCCCTGAGACACAATAAGTGAAAATGTATGTCAGCTTTCTTTTGCTGTATAAAAATTTTTCATGTTTGCTGGTGATACGAATTTCGGATAATACGAATATTTTGGTGACCCTGCGAGATTCGTATAACCGATGTTTTACTGTATAATGCGCAAGCAACAAGGAGTGCTGATGACATGACTTTTGATGTCAGCCAAAGAATCTCACTAACAGATGTACTATAGCTTGGCAGGAGTAAAATAACCAGGTATCACACAATGCAAATTGCAAAACGAATGAGTGGTTTAAAGCTCCCCACCCATCACACAAAGCTCAGCCATAATTCATCATCATCAGCCACAGCATTAACAAAGCGCATATAATGCCTCACGTCACACTTTCCCACATCCTTTTCGGCTGCCCTGCTGATCCTTCCCCTCGCAGGGAATGCCAGCCATCTCAATTTAAAGAGAGGACTGGGAGGTCCTGCTCTCATTTATGGACCCATCAATGCAGCTTGCTGAGGTGAATTGGGCTGCCAATGTGATTACAAAGAGACATGACCACGTAGACGTGGCGTGGGACCGCACGGTGGTCCAGGGAACCAGGGGGTGGACGGGGGGGGGAGCGAGGATTGTACCCAGGCCGTCTGGTGGCAAGCAGGTGTTCCACCACAGAGCCACAATATTCGTTCAAACTCCTTTGGAAAAAAAAAACGTTCTATGAGTGTCATGTAGTGGAAGGAGTCTCCTTAACTCATCACATTGCGTGGCAGAAGCATAGAATCGCACCAGGCGTCAAAACATGTGAATTGAGCAACGAGTGTGTGTTTTAAAGGCCCACCCATTACAAAGCACTCAGACATATTTAATCATCATCAGCAGCAGAAACCATCAACATAGTGAACAGCTGCATAGGTTCGAGTGTTGCCCTATGGATACGTAGTGGGCCCTTCGATGATTCACAAATGGAATAATTATGGCGTAGTGTAACAAATGTGCTTGCAGCAGGCATTCAATGATACTTTGAAACGGTCAATGTTACGCGCGCAGGCATTCGTTTCCTTACGGCACGGTTGAGGCATGCACCGAGAACCGAAGCAGGCTAGCAGTTCAGAAGGCAATGCACACGAGGTCCGATTACGCTATCGCAATCTGCTCTTGAAGGCGAAGCTCAAGCGTGCTCCAATTTTTTTTTCTCTCACATAAAGGGGTATTCACACAGGGGATAAAGGCGGAGCTTAGTGACGTCAGGTGGGGGGAGAGAATTCCCCTCAAAAGTCCCCTGCCCACACAGATGAGGCGAACGGAGAATGAGGCTAGTGTTACTCTGGTGGCTTGTACAAGGCTGTTGAGGCCTTTCGCCAAATGCGGATAAAAAAATATCGACGGTTCCATGCCCATTGGTTAAGTCGCCAACAGTATTTCACGTGCTTTTGTTGTTCAAGTCCGGACTGAACAAAAGTGCCATTCTTCGCGAGGTCGCTGACGGCGACCTTTCCCCCCCCCCCCTCGTCTGAAGAAATTGTGCACAGCCTTTCGGATCAGTCAACTTTGATTCTAATCAGTGAGACTTTGGTCATGTAGTCGAGTAATAGGAATTGAAATGAAGCATCTTTCAATGTTGGTTGGCTTTGTGTTAATGGAGAAGGGTAGTTATCATAGTATCTGCTTTATTTTTTTTCATGACTATGGAAGAGACGTCACCTCTGGATGCTTGAGAGTGATCTGTACGAACATTTTATCCAAGTTTTGGAGTGCAACGAAACTGTATAGACCGCTGCTGTCTTCATCATGTAGAATCCGTCATCAATGCAGCAAAAAAAAAAAGGAAAAAAAAAAAAGATCCTCACTTCACGGACATAAAGCGTGAATTGAGGCAATTGAGGCATTACGCTTCTAGCGGCCAGTTAAAAGAATTTTTTAAAGTAACGTATATGCATAATGTGGGAACCTCTTATAGCTGACATAAGCTGACACTCAGATAGGCATTAAGTTTGTGTTCAATAAAGCTAATTCTGCTCATTATAGCCCCACATTTTAGCCATAGTGCTAAAATTTCATATAATGAGCCGGAGCATTCTGCATGAGAACTATGTACTGTGTGAGAGCAAGTGACGCTCCACCAAACATGTAGAAAGTTCATTCCAACATGATGTTTACTGCTTTTCATCATTGATATACTATCACAAGCATGTGTTATGCTTTTTCTTTTTCACCGTGGGAACGGGGGGGGGGGGGGGTCGTATGTCCTTTTGGGGAAAAGGTCCCAGTCTGCTCTGAGAAGACGCGGGGAGGTCCCACCACTCACTAGTCCGTGACGTCTTTTGCACGTGATCCACAATCCCTACTTCTACCCCAAGGATTTATCCCTGTGTGAATAACCCTTAAAGGGGCCCTGCAACACTTTTTGAGCATGCTCAGAAAACGCTGCCGATCGGTAGTCCAGGCTCTCGAAAATACGCGAGCCAAATATTATAGTGCAGCACGTGGCGTGGAATTCACAATAAATTCTCAAAGTCAGCTAAAAATTTCTTTCTCTTCTCTCGACAAATGACGTTGCGTACTCAAAAATCACTCATCACCGACATTGTATCAGCCATTGGCTGATTTGAGCATGGCGCGCTCGGTGGTTACAGAGGCCACCGCGGGAGGCCGCGACTTGTCCACGCAAGCGCACGATCGCGTATTCGTGAATTCGCGATCGTGATGAAAATTCGCGTATTCGAAGAAAAAAAAAAAGAGAAAAAGCGCTCAAGATCACGAGGCGCACGTGACGTATTTTCTTCCCCTCGTGCCATCCCTCCCTGCGTAACTTCCAGTGCTTTTGTCGGTACGAGAGAAGAGAGAATGCAATTGCAGCGTGCGACAAATCTTTGTAACTCCACTCGTACTGGACGGATTCCAAAAATTTTTGCGGCGGTGAATTCGTGAGGCAATAAGCTCCTTTAGTGAATCAATGGCATGGCTACTTGGAAAAGTGTTGCAGGGCCCCTTTAATGATCGCACCCCGAACTTGGCGCAAGACAGCCACAGTTTTCAGAGTCCCGCAAGCAAAAGCTCAGCCTTCGAGACCTGCCTTCCAAGATAGTACCTGGTTTGGAAAAACCAGCGAGTTGGGGGAAGCCGTTGGCGCCGGTGCGAACGAACAATGCCACTACGACGGGACGGCAAGTTGTGTCACCCCCTTCTCGGCTGAGATTTGCCCCCGCGGGTGTAATGGCACGGACGCTAAGAATAAGCGGACCAGGGCAAAACCAGGGACGACAACCCGTCCTGCTAATTTAGCGACAAGTTAGGCGGCGGAACCTTTTGATGCGCCCGGTCGTACGAGCGTGGGACCCGTCACCTTCTCACGTCAGGGAAGGGACACCTTGGTGTCGCCGGTTAAGTGTGGTGGCCAAGCTCCCCGGTCGAGGAAGTTGACCTGGGCGAGTGTGGGCAGCACCGTCGGAAGTGGCGTGCGCCCTTTGTTTGGGCAAGGCAAGTTTGGGAGCCGTACCCCCCATCGACGGATCGGGGAGGAAGAAAGGCTCAGTCTGGTTTGAGCGGTGACACTGCTAGGCAGTGCTCGGGCCTCCCGAGCGATGTCCGTGTCACACGGCCTCCCTTACGCCAAGGAAGATAAACGGAGCATTTCGCAAACGAAGTTCGGCTTTCTCCGTTAACGGCGGAACAAAGTACTCTCGTTCCCAGTTGTCTGTAGGCCAGAAAAAACTTCGAGCACTAAATTGTCGCAATCAGAACAATAATACATTTTGGGAATATTAAACGTGTTTTTGTTGCTGGACGCATTCACAACGTACGTTTTTTTTTTTTAGTATATATACGCACGCCAGAGTGCAGCTACTCTCCACACCAATGCCCTTGTCTTTCATCGTGCCTGGCGCACCACCATTTAAAAATATTTCGTCCGTGCGTGTGGTTGTTGTTGCAGTGTTTGCGTTTGCCCGTGTCGAACATGACAGGAATGAGTGCAACGCTACCGCGTGGAGCGTCACGCTGTTCGCAACGAGACGGTGTCTTATAGCGCGCACATTGGCTCTATCCATGGAGCCGATCGACGCCATTACCAATGCAATATCGAACCACTTCTTCACGTCTTCCACTTGGTCACTCATGACTGAAGACACAGAAAAATATGTGAGCTCACGAGGCAATGAAACACAAGAACTTTTTGTATGCGGGCTACAAAACTACCAGTCGTCGAGCACGGCACATCCAGTAAACAAGCACGTTGGGCACAAGGTGGCCAGCATGGCTGTCACCATCGCTACATTTAGTGAATGCTTTTTCATTTGAAACAATTTTTAATGCTTTTATCGCTTCAGACCTAGTTAATAATGTTTTGTTGTAAAAGCCGCTTAACGAAGATTCTCAAAAGATCAACTAGAGGTGCAATTGGGATACTTCTGCGAAAATCAAACAGCGCCGACTGAGCCCCTCGCAGCAACGGTTACAACCTTGTCATTGCCATGTGACACTGCCGCAACTCCGTCGCCGTCGAACTTCCGAACAGAGTTTTACGTACACGGAGTTTAACGAAGTTCACGGGTGCCCGTGTGACAGGGGTTTGAGACATTTACGACCCGCTGTCGTTGCTCTTTCGGTCACTGCGATTGTGAAAGCACGGCGTTTCAGAGCCTCCAACCATTGTGTTTTCGGCATCTGCAGCTATTTCCCCGAAGATGGCAGTTGTTTTCGTACGTCTGCAACCATACCGCTTCGCGTCCTCGCACTTCGGGAACATTTTCCTAAACAACGGTCCTGCGTCATCACTAACGCTTATGTGTTTCATAAGAAATATCGTGAATGGGCATTCTGCGCGGACTGCACTGTCTTCGCGGCTCTTTTGGAAGAACCGATGTTGCCCTGTCCTTCCGCAGCACGAACATAGTTCTGATGCTTCTGTGAAGCGATGTGCACCTTTATCTCGGCCTTGCCGCCGTGCGAAACGCTTACATCACAGGCGCACGTGATACAGAATCCGTACTTGTCAACTTTCCACGAAGTCACAAAGCACGGAAACTCAGCTGTGTGTGATCCAGAAACACTTGCAAGTACTTCTTTTCTTTTGATACCGCCATCGATCTTCCAACTGAAATCGGGTGAACACGCAACCCCCCCAACCACGTAACAAACACAACTGACGCCGATGCAGGCGGCCTAGGCCAAGCGTAAAAAATGCGGGGGGGCAAGACAGACGGACGCAAAAGTTGTGGTACCTTTTTCCCTCGCCTTCATTTGGTACAGTGGCGTGCGCGTCTCGCAGCTGCCGGCCTTCGCTCAGACTCGCGGTACTCCACGGTATGGTTACAATGAACTGAAAGTGTAGTGGCGAGTGCTCTTCCGCAGCACCACAACTGTCGCAGCAGGAAAGGCTGACGTACGCGCGTGATTAAAAAAAAAAAAAACGCCTTTGCTGTGGCGGCCACTTTTTGGGAGATTCGAGATAGCATTCGTACAATCGGAAGATTAGGTCAAAATTCGGGAGTCTCCCAGACAATTCGGGAGAGTTGGCAGGTATGCCAGCATCATCTAAGCTTCTGATCTACCCGTTTGTCTACAACGAAGAGACCTGCCCCACTCACCCTGGCCGGCTCAGCCTTGGCCTTCTTGGCGGGCGGAGCAGCATCCCCATTGGTCTCTTCCTCCTCCTTGGAGTCTGTAGCAGGCTTCTCCACCTCGGCCTTCTGAAGAAGCACAACGCAAAAACAGTGATTGTCATTAGCTGCAGCAAGAGTCCACCTCTTCTCCAGACACCACAATCATTCCACTCACAAGGCAAACTAATTATAATATCTGGGGTTTAACGTCCCAAAACCACGATATGATTATGAGAGACGCCGTAGTGGAGGGCTCCGGAAATTTTGACCATCTGGTGTTCTTTAACGTGCACTGACATCGCACAGTACACGGGCCTCTACCATTTCGCCTCCATCGAAATGCGACCGCCGCGGCCGGGATCGAACCCGCGACCTTCGGGTCAGCAGCCGAGCACCGTAGCCACTGTTCCACCGAGGCGGACCACAAGGCCAACTAGTATGACTATGACTATGGCAGCCAGCCTGTTAATGACAAAATTCAAAATGCACGAAAAAAAAAAAATCGCGCAGACACTACAACAAAGGAGGAATGTACAGGAGGTATTCACGTGCAGTAACCCACAAGGGGTGCTAGCGGCAGTTGCCATACTCGTGTTCTGCGCGAGCAAAGCGTCATCGTCTGACTACAACCAAAGTTCTCCGCAGCACGTGTTATGCTGATATTTTTTGTAAGAAAACGGCTTAGCGAGGTGCAGCACCGCCAAACACCAGGCTGTCATATGCCGGATCGCTGAACAACCATGGCTATGGCGTAAAGTCCCTAGAATAACTAAAGTAGCGCCATACGTGTCAATGTGCAGGCTCCTCCTCTCCCCTATGCTTGGTAGTGCAAGCGCCATCTTGTCCGTCCTCTGTGCATACCCTCTCCCGTGCGCCGGGAGAGGGTATGCCTGTGAAAGGGTATGCCTTTCGCCACGGCCGGCCGTGCTTTCAGCAGTTTCCTGGCCGACACCATAGAGGCGCTGCTGCAGCTTCTGGGAGAGGAGGCAGAGGCGAAGGGGCGCGTGGCGCTACTTTAGTTTATCTAGGGACTTTACTATAGCAAACTCGCTGACGCCACCTGGTGGGAAGAGCTCAGTGAATACCTCCTATAGACTATTTTCTGTAAGACATCTGAGCGCCGCCATCTTGGGCTGTTAGGTCGATGTTTTCTTGTTTTTGTATATTGCGACATGAATTAATAAGGCCATGAAACATCGTAATCACCAATCCAACCATTTTGATGCGTATCCGTCCACCGTAACACTGTTCGTTTGGTTGTTAAAGATGCAAAACACAAAGGTTAACAGCCCAATATGGCGGCACTCAAACCCACCCGTAAAATAGTCTATAGCATGCATTATAAGTTGCCGCCATGTGCAGCTTTGAGGGATTATTTTGCCAGCTCTGATCTACGTTTAGACAGCGTAAAAGAAGCAAAAACTTATGCTTTACAAGGCAAAATTACTACGCCATCATGAGGCACACTGCAGTGCGAGGCTTCAAAATAATTTTGGCCCCCCTGGGGTTCCTTTAACGTGTACCTACATATTTGCACACATGCACTTTTGCATATCACTTCCATCAATATGCCGTCAGTGACCAATATTTAAACTTGTGTTCTTGGGATCAGCGGCGTAAGCTACCATGACGGGCAGCAGTAAAATCTTGGAACAACAGTGCAATTAGCAATGCACCATTTGAAGCACCGCATATATTAGAACTATCGCAGGCAGGAATACATTGTGGTAAAAATGTTAGGTCATGCAGACACGAAGAGAATTGCATTTTTTCATATGATGAAGCCAAGTCTTGTTGAAACATTGGCTCGTGGCATTCCCTGTTCGAACAATATCACATCATACAAAAAGTTGTTTTAGGTAAATAATAGGAACTGGCAAGTGGCTAGCTTGTTGCAGCTGCCAGTCTCCACAAGTTTGTTACAGCTCTTATTTACATGAGCCTGGAATCTTGCACGTGAAATGGAATAAATATTAAGGTGACTCCATTTCATAGTACTTCCCACCTGTCTATGGGGTGATTCTGATAGTGCCACAACTTGTGCTAAGTAAGACTATGTAGACAATGTTTTTAATTGCATACGTCGAAAGGCACGTCGGGCACTTTTTTAAGTGCAGTACAGAACTCAGTGTGCTGAATGATGTGAACCTTTTGCTTGAACTGTGTACGTCAGTGAACAAAACAGTTCACTAAAGTAAATGGAGTCTGACCCACGATTAGTCAAACGTGACACTATTCACTAAGCCAGGGGTCGACAACCTGCTGTCCGCATGGCAGTATTATGCGGTCCCTGGCACGGCGTCAAATTCCCCTCCCCACTTTCTATCTGAAGGCTAACATGACAGTTTTGAACCTAAAATGGAATTTTGGCTTACAACCTATGTTTCAAGCAACTTTGTGACATGTGTCCTGAAAATAAACATGATTTTTGATCCAGTTTTACAAATTAGTGTCACTTCCGAATTTTTACGCTTTGCCTGGAAATGCCCTCCCTCACACCCCCCCTCTGTGTCTGGTTCATGCAACTTGGCCCACCGCCTCAAAAGGTTGCCGACCCCTGCATTAAGCAACGCACAGACCACTGCAACTTTCAATGCAAAGATAATACTATGTTAAGTAGCTGAACCGTATGACACCATGGAAATTAAGACCACGGATCTAGCAACACAAGGCAGGCCACACTGTATAAGGAGGTAACCACTAAAGAGTTTTAGAACATGGGTTTGTAGGGTTTGCATTGTTCGGGTACATACACTACTGGAGTGTAGCCAAGGGAGGGAGAGGGGGGGCACTCGGCTCCTCCCTATGGTTAAATATGGTTAAACCCCCCTCCCCCCACCCCAGCAAAAAATTTCTGCCCACGTAGTTTCCAATATGCAACTTTCGAAATGCAATGTGCATACCCAAGAGGTTCACATATAATGCATGTGCAATGGCAACAAACGATAATGCAAACCTTTGGGGTGCCCTATTCTAAAACTGCCTCATAAGAGCCAATTGATGACGATGTCTATTGGCATACCCTAGAAGTGGTGCGGTTGTAAATGGCCACTCAGCCTGCTTTTCACTACATCTATTGCCCTCTAGAATTTAGCTCACTTCTCTACCTCATATGTATTTTGCGTCTTCGTTAAAAACTTATTTTTCGCGCACAGCGTTTTTTAGCGCAGTGTCCGCATGCGTTCGAATACCGGCAGCGTTTCTCAACGGAGAACTCTAGCGTGCGTTTTCGAAGCGCTACAACTGAATCGACTTTCATTCACACGCTCCTCTTCTTTTTTATCAATGCCCGTTTTGTCTTTTACTTCAAGCCATTATCGCTCGACAGCCGTCGTGCAAGACGCCCCTAGTCTGCGACGCAGAGAATTCCAAGATAGCGGTCGCACACAGACACCGGTGGAACGGATTAGAGTGTTAAAACTATTCTTCCCTTCTAACTACTACCTCCGGCACTATCGCAAACGAGGACGACGACCCCGACAGCAGAGACGATTTTTTTTTATTATTTGTTCGGTTAGCGCGATCAGATTACCGTTTCCTTTTCAGTTCCATCTTCGTAGAACCTGGTACGCGTTTACGGCCATTTCCGAACGCCATACGCACCGCACTAATCCTTAACGCTCGTTTTCCTCGATACTTACATTTCTTGCGCAAACGGTAAACGCGAATGCCATCTCCGCGCGCAGCAAAGATGTCGGGTAGAAAGTGCGATCGCTTTTTTTTTTTCTTTACCGATTCTCTTAAGGATTCCAAACTATATAGAAAATGAAAGCTACAAGGGGCTATCTCCTGAGGTGTGTAAGTTTCCTTCGGGTCCAGAAACGCAGCAGGCGATGTAAGTGAAGCGAAAATGGAACGAACGCGCGAGCATCCCGACGAAGACTGCGCGAGATGGAACGCAGTACTGTAACTGCGCGCCACCGCTGATTTTTGGCTACGAGGAGGCAGAAAAACGAACTTACCGGAACCTTTCTGACCCTCATGACTGCACGGTAACGCGTAGAAAATGCGCGAGTGTGAGCACTGCAACGCCTTCCCGAATGCCGGTAGTTCGAAGATAAACCAAAGTTACGGCGATCACCTAAGAGCAATGGCACCGACCGGCCAGTCCTGGCGAGAGACGAGGGTGAGAACGAAGACAAGTGGGGAAAGAGACGAGCGCCTCGTAGCCATGACAACACTGCGCGCGCCTCGCATGGGAAGCGAAAGATGGCGCTAGGGTCGCATCAAACTGCCGCCGCTCCACGAATCGCCCGCCATTGTGGACGTTGTCTGAAAGACGACGGATTCAATTCGAAATATTTCGCCGGTCACACGGTGCAGGATGTCGCGGACGGAACGCGATCACGCCCGTCCCCAGACCCGCAGACTTTGACGCAGCAAACGCGGGGATTCAACACGTGCCCCCCGGCGGCGTGACCACGACGTCTCCTCGGGGACGTTCGAGAAAAACGGTTGTTGGCACGCAGTGCTAGCCCCGGCACAAAACGCCGCCGGCTGGCGACGATCAAAGATCGGCACGAGTTGTCCGCGTCGCTCACCTTGGTCTCTTGTTCGGTGCGGTCCTCCATCTCGCTGTCCGGGTTGTTTTCCGACATGTTTTCGCGAACGTGTGCGTCCACTGCGTCCACGGCGCTTACACCCGCACGAACCACTCACGGCGAGTTTGAAGGACGGCGTGGGTCACGTGACGCTGCAGATCGCGACACCAGTGGTGCATGGGAGAACCACGTGTAAATGGCGCGCTTTTTGAAAAGCCCCTTCGGGGACGTTTCCTGCGTCGGCAACGCGCAGGCACTCGCCGCGAACAATGGATGAACCGGCTTTTGCTGCGTACGGTAAGGAGGCGCGGCGCACCTGCATCGGATGTTGACGCCGGAAACGACCAAATGTGGCAGTGAGATCAAACGGGCCGGGGTTCGGCAGCTGTGCGCCGGGACCAGCGTGTAACCTCCCTTGCCGCCGCTCTCGCGTCCGCAAGTGCGATTTCGAAGCAAAAATGAAACGATGTCGCTGCATCAAATCCGGTAGAGGCAGACAACTGAGCGATCGGAAAACTAGTCGTGCGATTCACAGCTGCGTAAGCAACTGTACAAAAACGGGAGGACAGTTCAGGTAGGTATATTACATAAGCTTTAGAGCTTGCAGTATGCGAGGGAAACTAACAGTCCGCAAAACAGACATAGTAACTTCTTTTATGTAAAGACCTTGTAACTAAATGGCGGGAAAGTCTAGCCTGGGCCGAACATGAATGAAACTTTCACGAAGACGCACGTCTGTACCCATCGATTTGACACAGTGTCGAACATTCGAAGTTATGTCTTGGCAACATGTAGCTGTCCTAGTTGTTTGGAATATATTATACATGCGCAATCTCTGTCCATTACCAAATTCCACAACCTATACTTATTCGAGCGAATGACTCGCATAAACCATGCCCCGCGGTGTGGAGAAGTCTAGAGCGAGGAACCAAATGCAGACTACAAATTCTAGCTGTACAGCCGCTCCCACAAGTTTGCGGAACGCGGGCTGCACTGAAAATGCAAATTTCTGCTCTGTTAGTGCACGGCGCATCTAACCTAGCAGGTAGCTGCGTAGGTCGCAAGGACTACTACAAGCTGGAACATCTGTTTGGAGGCTATGTTCAAAGACAAAGCGGGAATATATCATTTTCGGATATTTTGTGTTCCGAAAACTTTTGAGGGCGGGGGTACATGTGTGTGTGCGGCCGGGGGTCCAGGGGGGGGTTTGACCCCCCCCTTGTGTTCAGGCTGGGGCGAAACCTCTTGCAATTGTCCGCCACCCCCTTGAGATTTATGTTTAGAATATATTTAGATTGCTTGACTGTGAAGTATAGCGCACACTTCGTAAAACCTACTCTGAACACTGAAGCTCTTCCAGAAAGTGTTCACGTGCCGCAAATGCGTTACTATGCAAGACTTCAAGATGCAAAGTAACTAAAGAATCGCCAATCATCTACCGTTATTTATGTCGACGATTTGGCGGAAGCCAGTGGCAATTAATTATGGATCCAAATGGTCGACTATGATCGCGATATAACGAAAAATAGTGCTCGTTTTTTTTTTTCTGAAATTTTGTTTGAAAGCGTAATTTTACTTTTAACAGCTATGGATAAAAAAATACCGGTATTTATAAAAACAAAATGGCCGCCATGGCAGGATGTGTTCCCCAATTGTGATTTTTCTGGATTTACTCCACTGTCAATCACCATATCCTCATGGTCTCAACAACTTCACTCTGCAGCGAATGGTGGTCGCGCTGAACTGCAGCGACGACTCGTCATCAGATCCCAGTCTGGGTACACGTTCTCTAGCAGCGCAGCATGTATGTATATGTACGTTTCGCCGAAGCCTGGCAGGGGGCGGTTGCGAACGCGGCCCTGCGCTGCTGTTCGGTCCGAGGGCTCAGATCAGCTGCTTAACTCCCACTAGGAAAACTTGCCGCGCACGGACACAGTACAGTAACCCTGATGTGGCGTTCACTCGCGCCCACTTTGCTGGCGGACTGCCCAAGCAGCGAATGCGCAAATATACATAAGCGTGCGCAGGTTTCCCCTTCAGGGGGGGGGGGGGGGGGAGGAAGGTTCGTCGCAGCGCCCCCCCCCCCCCCCCCCCCAGAAAATTATTCCAGGGTACGGCCCTGCTCTAATCCCTTACCATCCCAAGTTATTTCTGAAAAAGCCTTTCCAAAATGCCGATTTTAAGGTGCTTGATTGGACCGGCACATTATATAAATGCCCGAAATACATTCGGAATAATATTGTGTAACATTCATGACCATGTGTTTAATTTAATTCGTGAAAAAGTTCGCTTCATTGCACTGC
>JALIZH010020459.1:0-27893 GCA_030522465.1 Rhipicephalus appendiculatus | reverse complement strand
ACGGTACATGGAACACACAATATCTATAGAGCGGACATGAGACACTGATAGTGTTTTATTGTGTGTACGTGCTTCCCCCTGCAAGAAAAAAGATCTACGCGGAGAAGGGCTATACCTTTACGTCGATATCGCATTAGACAGAGGATCCACGTCCTATGCTACACACACCTGCGTTCGTTCTTGTTTTTTTTTCTTTGCTATTTCTGCTTGTAAAAAAATGAAAAGAATTAGAAGATATAGAACAGAAGAATTAAAAGAGCTCTCGTGAACATCGTGAACACTGTCATCACAGATCCTTTTGCCGGACATTCACGCTGTGTGATTGAAATACATAGCGCACTCCAGCTGTCACGGATATTACAAAGCCTAAGATCTATTGTCAGTCCTTATCCGCATTCAATATATTGCAGGCCCCGTCCGAGGGCTATTTATATAGTTGTACAATTGGAGGGCGTGAAGAATATTCAGGCCCGCACTGACTGTGCTTCACAGCACCCAGAACTGAAGTGAAGCGCTGAAAAATTTAATCTGCCGCGGGTAGACGATTGTCAATTGAACTCGCCACGTTAGAAAGTATTTACGAATACTTAATCGACCTACGGTAAAGCTTAGCTTAGTTGACCGATTACAGTTCCATGGTAGACGATGTCATCGAGTTTATCCGTGGAATGCTTCAGCAACAGAGTTAGGAGCCTGACGACAACATGTTGCTCGCGTGCCTTGGGTATCTTGCTGAAGTAAACACAAATAATAATGACTACGTGTTGCAAGTGCGAGAATCGATGTCTGTTTTATTTTTATGTGCACATTTTTTCACGGCGAGCGAACATTCGCCCGCCTCTTTAATGACTACCATTCAAACTGAAACATATTAAAACATACTTGGAATGCTATGGCATACGTATAGGCATCTGACCGTGCACAGGGTATTATTTCCTGAGCAATAGAAACTATTCACGCATATAATGACCAGCTGCAGGTGTGCCACATTCACGGGGAGTGCAGGTGTGTGCATGCAAAGTTACAGAACATTAAAAAGAAAAAGCGTGCTAGGTTCTATGAAACAGTTCAGGTGGCAAAAAGACTTGCTTATTGCATTAGGACAAGCAACTAAAATTGAAAAAGAAACATATAAAAGGAAATAAATCGCAAATTGTTCACAAAGTTTATCATTTCTCGAATATTATCGGCGGAATTTATTATTTTGATGAAATTGGAGTTGCGATCGCAGGAGTGAGTGTGCAGTGACATTGTGGGAGGTTACACGACTGCAAAGTATGAAAGTTAACACACTCGTAGCGCCGCCGATAGTTACAACCGATTTAGGCCTAATAGGTACACTCTGACTTCACGTAGACTCAAACATGTTTGTTGAATATAAAAATACTGTTTCCCTGAGTCACTTGAGAAGATAAAAGAGTCCATGGTTGATCCGAAGTGTATACGACCAGAACAATGGGGAGGCTATGTAGCACTGACGCCGCAAGCGTGCTTAATCCGGCAACGAATCCAAGCTGAGTGCCAAACTGACTGAAATCCAAAATAAGCATGACTGCCCTTGTGTTACCGTGACAATCGGTAAATGCAAAACACGCTAATGTTTGCTAGAAATAATAATAATAATAATAATAATAATAATAATAATAATAATAATAATAATAATAATAATAATAATAATAATAATAATAATAATAATAATAATTGTTGGGCTTTTACGTGCCAAAACCACGATATGATTGAGGCACAAAGGTAGCAAACAGAATGTTCTTCTGGTTAACTTCTTTTTCTTTTCTTGCTTTTCTCTCCCTCTCTGTAGTGGGAGGCCCCAGATATTGACCACATGGGATTCTTTAACGTGCACTTAAGTCTAAGAACACGGGTGTTCTTTGCATTCAGTCCCCATCGAAATGCGGTCGCCGTGGTTGGGAATCGAACCCACACCCTCGAGCTCGGCAGTGCGGCACGTTAAGTGCTGAGCTACCAAGGCGGGCCAATCATTGCTAGTGGAAATTGGCTTCCGGTAACTACCGTCCGCTTTTAAAAACCAATGGCAATAGTAAAGTTGACCGGACATGTTGTTTATGGCTCAGAAATGGTTTGTGCCACTGCCACTTTTCTTTCTATAAAGGCCATCACAGCTGTAAGAAAAAAATACTAAATAATTCAGAGTGTACATTTTTCGCAGTTGATTGAGCGGTTGCCTGATTGGCCGCAGTTTATTAGACGCCCGACGCGGCCTCCTCTCACAAAGAGGAACGCCGACAAAGCCTCGCTTGCGCGCGAGTTATTGCTCGGGCAGTAACTCATCACTTGATGAATGAGCCGGTGGTTCAAGAGACGAGAGATGACGCACCGCGTTTAATAACCGGGTGCTCGAAGTCTGTGAGAACTACGTAGTCTTTGCGGGACAGCGGGATCCTCCAAAGTGCTCAGTGGATGAGCGGTGACCGTAGCATAGACAGGCGCCGAAGACCACGATCGAGGATATTACCCGGTACATTCTGTGGAGTCTCCACCAAATGCTGTGACACTGTGGGAATGATATCACCGAAACACTCGGGAAAAAAAAAAGAAAAAAAAAACCATGGTCATAGGAATCGGTAAAACACGAAAGTAAAACGTGTCCTTACAGAAGTAGTTGAATGTTTTCAGTACATTGATATAAGAGAGCTTGCAAAATGTCTAATGGTGTTTGGTAGCTACAGCACCGTTTAACGTGGATGCACACGCGTCAAACAGACGCTTGTGGTAGCTGAAGTAGTTAATGGTGAGAGTGGAAAAAAGCGATGTCACAGCCAGAAGAGCGTCGCTGATTAAAGGCAGAACTTGGGATAAGGTCGCCTACTGGCGGCACGTTAAAGAGTTATTGAACAACACGTTGGTTCAAGTCCAACCACCGTAGGTGTTAAACCCGCGTCTTGAT
Source organism: Rhipicephalus appendiculatus (assembly GCA_030522465.1). Lineage (NCBI taxonomy): Eukaryota > Metazoa > Arthropoda > Arachnida > Ixodida > Ixodidae > Rhipicephalus > Rhipicephalus appendiculatus. Next base: position 24,970 of record JALIZH010020459.1, on the reverse strand, counting down.
GAAGAACACACGCTGCAGACGAGCCGTGTTCCAACCCATGGTTGGCCTGCTGAGTGTTTCCTTACATGTCTTCTTGACCACCAATGGCTGTTCGTTTTCATTATGCAGTAATACAGCTTGTATTTCTTGCGATGTCGTTCTGCTGGTTTTTCTCTTCCTTGCACGATTCTGTTGCACTCTCGGCAAATTCGCCCATCTTCGTTAGCGACTCCTGCAGACCATGGTCATTTCTGCAACCTTATACTACCAAGACCGGCATTTGTCTCAATCAGGATCGTTCTAGCCGCAAGTGGTAAACCACGAGAGTGCTGTACTGAATCGAAACATTGAATCCAGTGCAGCAAATAAGGAGTCACTTGGCAGACCAAGGATGGCGTGTACATCTAAATGTCCTGCATTAGAAAACAGCGAGAGCGCTCTAAAAAAATAAAGAAATAAAGAAAAGGGAGACACCTCGCGTAGAAACAAACACTCAAACGTACCCCTGAATATGGATGCTACAAGCAAGAGCCAGAAGTCGCATCTGACTTGACTCAGTGCCCCTGTACTCCCTGCTGTGTAGGTAGCAAATGTTTCCCTGCCACCTGACACACATGAGCCACCATAATATTTCTAGGGGGCACCAAACGCCAAACAACCCCTATTCTGGTGTGCTTTTTTTATTCGTTTACTCCCGAAGTTTCACATTCCATCACAGCTACGCCGCCTAGCAACGCTGCCGCATAACATGGGTGTCAAAGGATGTGAAGTAACTAAGAAAAACGGCTAGATTGTAGTTATCAGCAAAGTGAACTACTTGTTTCACCCTTTGCAAATATTGAAAAACAGCGAATGAGCTTTTTGATCAAAGTTTTTATATATTTACTGGGCCTTTCCAAAATGTATATTTTTAAGAAAGAGGACTTAATACCTATAAATTTGCCCATTAACACCAACGACCCTGTTTCGTATTGTGTTATACTCCTTCTTTTTGTCATTGAACTAACGCTAATAAAAACCTTTCGGAATGTTTATACGAATGTGTCTGCATCCTCATGAAACGTGGACAGCAGTAATTGTCTGACTGTTCGTCAGCGCACCATTTTTTCCCATTACAGATGGCAAAGGTGTAAAGCACCTACGTTATGGTAGTACGACTGTATTTTTTTAATACCGATATCTTCCAGATGTTGTTTGCACGTTCTACCACTTCTTCATTTTGAAAATTACTCGCGTTTTTTCATCCTGTGTCAATAGTTATCTGGTTGTTGCATTTTTGTATGAAATATGGACACATTATGAACGCCGTAGCTTTTATATGAATTTAATACAATATTTATTTTACCCGTCCAATTTTTTAAGTTGCTGCTACTGTCAAGTGACGTCTGACCATGCGCTTATATGATGTGCTTTATATTAAGTTGATATCAGCGACAGTATCAGTGCTGCAGAAAGGTCTACAAGAGAGTGGAGACACCATAAAAAGAATTATTCACGCCCATATTGCCGTGTCAAACAACTTCAAGCCACCTATATCCCTTACTTGTTCATTGGGAGATTGTTTTAGCTTAAGAGGTCCTGAATCACTTTTGCAAGTAATCATGAAATGATCCCTACATCGGAGTTTGTGGCCCCACAAATCGTTTGCTGCAAGCATTTCTCGAATCCGTCAAGAACGAGCGGAGTTACAGGGAGCTGTCAAGTGCTTTAAGCGCTTTTTTTCTCTTCTCTCACTCCGGCGATTGCGCTGGAAGCTACACAGGGAGGGATGGCACGGGGAAAAAAAGTTACGCCATCGTCTGTAAAGACCTTGAGCGCACGTGGTGAAACACGATTGCTTCCTCCCGTTGCGATTCCTGGGCGCAAATGTTACTCACTGTGTAATGCTACCGGACTATGAAGCGCGGCGCTGGCACGTGGCCGCACCCCGTGGCAAGAAGTACATCTGATCTAAACGGAGCGTTTACTTTGTCTGAGCACTCGGCTAATGGCAGCAGTATGCTTTATGACGACAATCAGCAGGCAGCACACCCGGCGCAGAGAGTGAGGAAGGGTTTCTGTCGAAGAGGGGGCGCTTGAGAATGTTGAAGCTCCGCGCTCCCCTTCCAAACGCTCCTTGCCCCGCGCGACTGCAAGAGAGAGAGAGAGAGAGAGATGAAGAGGAAGGCCGGGAGGTTAACCAGATACTAGCATCCGGTTCGCTACCCAGCACTGGGGAGGGGAAATAGGGGCAAGAAAGAGGGTGTAGAGAGAGAGAGAGAAGAAAAAAAATGAAAGGAAAAAAAAAAAACACGCACACGCAGGATAGAAAGCGACGCGCACAGGAAGGGCGTTCTGGCTAAAGTCGTTCAGAAAGGCCGGTCGATCGCAAAAATCGCAGCAGCGCTTTCAGGGCCTTCTTCTGTGACGTCGCATCCTGTCGATGGCTTAAAATCCTTTCTTCCGACAAAGGTCGGTCGTCTAACTTGTTGAGCGCGTTGCAAAGGCATAGTCGCTGTGCCCTATACTGTAGGCAATCGCAAAAGATATGTCCAATAGTCTCCTCACTGCCACAGTAGTCACAGGCTGCGGTGTCGGCCATCCCAATGCGGAAAGCATATGCGTTGGTAAACGCAACGCCCAACCATAGCCTACACAGAAGGGTCGCGTCTTCTCGGCGAAGCCCCGATGGGACTTGAAGACATAAAGTAGGGTCAAATGAGTGCAGTCGGGCATGTTTGAAGTGCGGCTCGTTCCGCTGTGACGTGGTACGTAGACGAGCAAACAAGCGGAGGTTCCGTGCAGCGTCGTTCCTAGAAAGCGGTAGTAGTACCTCACGGTCTTCTCCGTGGCCCTTCATACCGCGTTACAATTCGTCACTGACCAACCGACACACAAGTGGACCATTTTCTGCGACTCAAAGGCGGCACTGCAGTCTCTACTGTCAACCTTACGCCGCGGACCGCATGAGCAGCTGATATTAGAGACAGGGGAGCTTATACACCACCTGACTGAGAAAGGACATCAAATCACTTTTCAGTGGTTACCCAGCCACTGCGGAATCATCGGCAATGAACGGGCCGATCAAGCTGCCCGCTCAGCGCGACTGCAAAATTTTCCTGAGATTATTTAATGCAGCGCCTGCTTTCCCCAGGATGTGTTTTCTCACTAAATCCGAGGGGTAGTTCATGACCCCTGTAAACATGAAGAATTATCTTTTTTAAAACAAACCTGCTTGCAGATTATGATACCATGTCACACAAATGACAACACTGAGACTTTTCTGAGGAGCGTTAGTTGATGGGGTGTGCACGTGCTAGTGTGAACTTGCTTACCAAACACGTTCGTGAAGTTTTCTTCCCCACTATAAGGATCTTTGTGTAAAAAAGCCAGCTTTACGTTATTTTTCGTTTGCATAGAGCAGGGGTCTCAAACACGCGGCCCGCGGGCCGCATGCGGCCCGCGAGGCTGTCGGTTGCGGCCCGCGGCCCGCTGCCCACACATGACTATGTTCGCCCCACATTCTTTTTATTTTCTTATTAGGTATGTTCGTGAGCTACACAGGCATGATTGGTTTAAGGCATTGTCTTCGTGAGACATCGCATGTGTTCACCTTGTTTTGAAACGTAACCGTGAATCAAAAATTATATTTAAGAATTGGTTCCCAGATTTGAGTTATGCTGGAGATCGGTATCGACATAATTTTGAATCCGGGCACCAAATATCGTTCAGAAATGACCTGCATATGAGATATGTGACAGTTTCCTTTCAAATGGCAACATTTGCTGGCAAACTGTTCAGACTCCCCCCCCCCCCTCTTCCGCTCCTACCTTCACTGCCCCGGCCCTTGCGAAACTAAAGTGCGTGACTGCGGCCCGTTGGCTGAGGTGAGTTTGAGACCCCTGGCATAGAGGCTCCATTGCTCGAGATCAAAGCGTAATGACATTTTCGAAATAATTGGAACGTGTTAGTTTTGACGAAACAAGGAACGTGCAAAGACAGCACTGTGTCATATTCGCGACTTAGAGAATCCGCAAGTCGACACCAGCAGAAAAAGGTTAACACGTGCACAGCCTTGAACGAGCCTTTTGAATGAAGTCAGAGAGAATAACATTGAAAAAAAGATGCTATTTCGACCTATCGGCGAGCTAACAGAAAAAGATGTAAGAGGCAAACAATTTTCTAACACAACAAGGAATATGATTGCCGAAACTACATGTTTTTTTGTAAATCGAAGTGCTGGCGAAGCACTAAGCAAACATGCTTCTATTTCTGCACCGAAACTCTTGAGAAAGCATGACGCAAGTTAGGAGAGCGCGGGACAAAAGCAGCTATTTCTGCGTCTTAGGTATAGCCTAACTTGTCCTTGAGATGTGTGTGCAATAGGTTACTGGTTGGTATAGGTAAAGAATATGAATAGTGGCCCCGTTCTTTTTATTTCGTGTGGGTGGTAACCGACATTATTCTTGATAAGCCCAACCTCTACGAGGTAAGTGATACACGAGCTCGTTATCATCGTCACCCGAAAAAAAAATTGAATATTTGTGTAGAGGTCCCAGCCTTAGTAGACAATAAGTGGAAGCCGCCTAACACGCGCTTCCTATAGTCACCAGGTCATCGGGCCACGCCCTTTAATCAGATGCCTCGCTTGGCCTGATGGTTGTCTGGCACGAAAGGGTTTAACTAATAGCATTTTACATCATGGTAGCCACAATCTGGACCTGCAGGTGGCATGAAGCTATTTACTGCATTGTGTTATTTGCAATGTATTATTTCTCTTTTCCTTGGTCTGCTCTGTGCAGACTCCTGCTACCACGGAATAAGTTTTATTAATGAATAAACGCTATGTAAGACAGTGCCACCCACACAGGATTACCGCCTCGGGACCCCACCCAGCGGTTATTCGTAGGTCATCATCCAGAGCATAAATAAGGTCACTTTGAAATGCGCAGTCACAAAGCACTGTTGCGGGCGCTAGAGCAACAACTAGAAAACGACGCACTTGATAATAATTCCTGTTTTTTTTTGTTGGTGTGTGTAAAAACCGCGATATGATTATGAGGCGAGGCGCATTGGAGGGTTCCGGAAATTTCGTACATTTGGTGTTGTCTAATGTGCACTGACAGCACAGTACATGGGCCTGTAGCATATCGCCTGCATCAAAATGCGACCACTGTGGCTGGGATCGAACCCGCGACTTTCGGCGCAGCAGCCGGGCACAATAAGCACTGTACCATCACGGCAGACAACGACTCACTAGATTCAAAGTCATTTGCATGAGAGGACGCTACGTCGTGGGAGAGTTCTTGAATGACCAAAGTATAGCCTTTGGCCAGGCAATATTTACTTCGTAAGTGGAAGACTGCCACTAATGCTTCGTGGTTGGAGAAAAAGACAGATTACAGAAAATGTTGGGTGTCAGTGTGTTTCAGAGGCACAGAACGCAATATTCAATAGGCAGTATAAGTGGAATATGGAAGTTAAGATTGTGACGTCACATCAAAAGCGAAGTAGGAGGTGCCAAGGATATCCTAGCTCTCGCCTACTCCGGGTTACTCACAAACGCTATGCATTCGAATTTGCGCATGGAAAGTATTACCACCCCCTATGGCCCTCTTCTCCTGGAAGAACCCTAGGGACATAAATGTTAAGGCTTTTACACTAGTCTATCTACTGTACGCCACGTTCTGTACGCCACGTTTGCTTTAATGCTATTTGCGAGCACGTGTATTTCCCATTAGCATGACGGAAATTGACACGTCGTTTCGCCTGAGGTGCTTTTAGGCTTTCACCAAGCACATCAGTGGCACTCTTTATTTGCCTTTTCACAAGTAGGTGGACCTGACGTGTATAAATCAGTCGCAGCAAAAAATCAGATGCTACGAAAAAAATAAACAAGAGTCCGATTGCTGGGACTGGTCTGAGCAACTAACCACGCTCTCGTACATCTGAAGTGCAAAAAGATGATTCTCTAGTTTTATTTGGAAAATTCTCAGGCTCCCTTCAAGTTCCTAAATTCCCAGCTGTTCCCGTCTTCTTCCAAGTTCTTTTGCACGACACGTGTCAACTAGTTTTTTAGCCAATCCGTCCTTTCTGTCGAACGCTTATCGGCTGAAAAGCTCTAGGAACTTATTTTTTACGGTTGTACCAGACTCTTTTTTTTTGTCTTGAAGAATAATAGTGCACAGACGCGTTTCACTCGCAACTCCTGACAGTTTCTTGCCGAACGGAGAACAAAAAAGAGTGATGTGTAACACCTGGTGGTGACTGAAACTGTTCGATTGTGAAAGAAAAGATGGATGGCGACAAAGGTTTAAAGTATTCTTTTAAAAGGTGACATATTGCGAACAAAGCTACCGTGAGCGAACCAAAGTCTGAGATTTTTAAAAATTTCATTTGGAAAAAATTATATTTTGCAAATTAGACTTCGTTAAACTCTTTTCAGAAAAGATCAATCAGTAAAATTCAGCTAGAACCCAAAATTCGGGAACTTAATCGTCGTTGACGCAATTGCCATTAATATGGTAGTTAGTGCAAGAGTCCTTGGGTGAAGACAATTTTTCCATGAAATAGTTTTCGCACATATTTTAAATGGTGTGCATAACAGCATAATATTTATCACAATATCGGATATATTAGAATTATGGAATTTTAAATTATGCTGTAAGGTAGAGATCAGGGCGAGTTGGAAACGACGAATGTTGTAAAAAATCAGCCTGAACAAGACGGAGCACAAGAAGAGAAAGACACAGTACGAGCACTGTTGTTGTTCGCACTGATTTTGTAGAACTTGCATAAATTATGCAGTTTGGACTACAAAGCGGAAATAATTTATAGAAGGGGGTCTCTATGAAGGATACTTTTGTGTAAACGGGCGCTACAAGATGTAAAACGTGGGTGCACCCATGGAAAGAGCCGATACGATAATAGAATAAAGTATAAATTAACTATACACATTTATAAATTTCAGAAATCTGCTTGATATGCTGGCGCATTGATGTAAAAATAAACGGTGCACATAGAAACAATGGCTGATGTTGGAATATTCATATCTTTTTATTAGACGTGCAAGTAGCGGGGACACATATGGTAGGAAAGGACACAATGCCAGTGATTTACCTCGAGAAGGTCCTTGTTTCTACCTTGGTTTGATTAAAACTACAGAAAATTTCACCAGCCAAATTTTTCTGTAGTCGCAGCTGTGTCAAATTGCACACAGACCCCCCCCACCGAACCCTGTAAGCAGGATTACTCAGAACTCCTGTTTCCACTATTCTATGTATTCCCATTTCCCCACAACGCCGTGTAGGATAACAAGCTCGATAAGGTTTAGTCAATGCTGCCAGCTTTTCCAATTTACCACCGTACCAGAGTGCCAGGAGCTATTTTGTGGACTTATTTACGAAATAGTAAAAGTTATAGTATGCAAATGAAAAAAAAATATTTGCACTTGGTATAAGCTGGCTCTAAATATTTGCAGTGCACGTTGGTAAGCTTCCAATTAAGGTGTTCTTTATGGCTTTATTTTTTGAAGTAAATTTTTGCCACGTAGAGATTAAGGAAGGCACGTGGACCAATATGGACGTTTGCTGCCGCTTGAGCCTCCTATAACAGCGCTTTCAGTTGTGCTAAGAGAGCGAAGTCGAACAGGAGAGAACAAGGAGAAACAGAAAGAGCCTGTATTTTTTTGTTAGACATTGGGCTGCCCTTTTATTGAATGAATTCACAAATTTTCTTCGTTTTTCCTAGGTCACCGAAACCCACGGCTTTTGGTAAGCAAGCTGGTTGTGTAGTAACTGGTATGAAAAGAGCAGAATATTTAAGCAGCCTTGCAAGGTTTAGAAGAAACATTGTGCTTTGGGTACATTGGGGACATAAGGGCCTTAAGCTCCAGGCTTCCATCGAACCCTGGATTGTATAAGCTACAGATTCTTTCGTACGTGTATTTAAGAACCGTAGTATAAGAAAATAAACTTGTCTCGCTTCATTAGGACTTTTGTCCGCCTCAGGTAAGTTTGTGAAGGTAAATCAGTAAACCACGCATGGAGTGGCCAGCATACTGAAGGCGAGCTATTTATGCGCAGCATTTTCCCTTGGTGGTACGCACCAATGGAAAATGCTGCGGTACGTTTGTAGTACGCACCAACGGAAAATATCGGATGTGCTTGAGCGTTGCAGAGGCTCGTTCACTATCACCCGACAGATGGCACGAAAGGTCCAAGGGTTGCGCTTTAGAGGGCATCTTCTCGCCCATGTGTCGTCGCGCTGCATGGAAATAGCCCCTTGAGTCACGAATTAAGATGCGCATCTACAAATGCATCAAATTCGCATGGCCTAATTCCAAGACTCCGTATTACATTCCAAGAAATAAAATGAAGGAATGTGTTGTCTAGTGTAACTGTAATTAAAGTAAATTGGCGTGAACTAATTATCTAATTATTCTGCAATCAGTTAGCTTCAATGCTTGCATAAGGAGAATCAACTATTAGACCCGAAATGCATGCACAGTTTGTTTTTTGGTTTGTATTCGTTTCGAGCGGAGAAAAAAAATACTCTTGACGTTGCTCGTAGAACACAGCACGTCGAACGATCGTCGAACATGGTAGTGTCTCCAACAAAGTGATCCTCTGCAGCAATACGCAGCACTATGAAATTAAATGATCGCCAGTTGTTCGCTCAGGAATCCTGCAGAAATGTGCACACTGAGTTTCAGACCATTTGAAGGAACAGGCGCCGTGTGACGGGCATCCGATGTTCGCTTACACAATTGTGTACGCCGTGACTGAAGGGGATAGTAGCCGGAGGGCATATGTGCATTGACTTACAGCTCTTGGTTGCCTGTGCTCGCGCGCTTATCTCTATGGGGGGGGGGGGGGGGTCTCAAAGATGGCTTGGTTTTGTACGCACTTTGCTCTCAACGTGACAGTTTATGATGAAGCCATGGTTAGAAGGCACGAATGTCACTTGACTCGTTGCAGCAGTCTGGTTCACTGCGTTGCAGCTATCGCGTTCACTGCTTCGCTATTTCAGATACAGAAGCTACTGAAAACAGAAGATTAACTGAGAGAGAGAGAAATAAAGATAATATGCAGGCGAAGGTCTAGAAAGTTTAGCCAGAAAGAAAAGGCTGCTATTGACTAGCTTGTTAAGAGTAAGATGCAGAAGATAAACCAGGAAAATGACATAGTGGATCGACTACATTGCACGTCGTTGGCTAAAAGAAAACTTTCAGAGCTCATCGCTTCAATTTAACCCTGGACGGCAATGTTTGCTTTGGCCAGAACCTCCCACGAAGTCCTTACGACGTCTCTGTGGACACAGCGCATTGGCGAATTGCAATTTCGCGACGAACGTCCATAGGAGGCCTTTCTGGACAATCGCTACACTGAAAAAGTGCACTTCTGGGATGAAAACCCTGAGACATATTGTGACACGCAATACTTACTCAAACACACGTGTGTGGCTGAAAAACTGGACAGCGTCAAAAACAGCCATATATTTTGTTGGTCTTAGTGGAACCCATTCTAGCCGTCTGTGAAACCTTCCTGTCATCCGCGTAAGCAAAAAAAAAAAATTAAGACCCACACAGGCTGATGCAAAAGAAAAGAAAAAAACGATCGGTGTGTTTCGCAAGTATAGCAGAACCATCCAAGACCACCGACTGATTGACTGCACTCTGTCAGCCTAATCCCAGAATAATCAGCGAACTTCGCTGTCTCCACATCACCACTTCCACCCTATATGCCAACATAACGACGACGGATATAGCTTGGAGAGCCATATCAAAAACAAAAATAGCTTATAGCATGTTCAGCATCTGTCACGAAAAATGAAATTCGAACGTCATTTTCTCTACGCCAAGAGAAAAAACTTGTAGAGAGAATATGAAAGGCATGGTGCGCTGTGCGGAATTGCGCAGTTTTTTGTTTTTTTTTTCAGTCTGGTATCTTTTCTTATCTTCATCTGCAAAAGTCTAGAATCTCTATTTTTTAAAGCTGCTTTTCACGCCTTTTTTTTTCCTAACATTTTGAAAGTGCCTATGTGGCGTACAAGTGAATTAATTCTGGACGAGAAAGTGACACCTATGCATGTTGCACATCAATCTGTCGCACCATGCATGTTGCACATCACTGTATTTCTGCTGCTTAAAGGTTATACGAAATGGGACAGGTTTGCATCTTGAAAATGAGACCTCCTGAACAAGCGGCGAGCTTTCAATTGCGGATCAGGCTGGCCAACCGAATCAAGAAGCTTGAATTGCAGTTTATTTATTTATTTATTTATTTATTTATTTATTTATTTATTTATTTATTTTTGCTTTCGTCTTCATTCCTGGTTCACCGTACCAGACCCACGCGTGACCGCAGGTAAGTCACACGGTACCATACGCATTCGCCTAAGGCGACTCGTAGGCAACAGCCATCCTTTTCTGCAGCCTCCGGGGCCGGCCTATACCTTCGACCAAGCCACGATGCCATAGCTCATTCGAGCCCTCAGCACTCTTTTTCACACGTCTCCCGGCATCCTCTCTTCCACTGTTCAATCTACAGCCCGTCGAACCGACACAATGACCGATTATTTAGGCGAAAGCCTTACATGCTTTCGCCTTAATAATCGGCGAAAGCCTATCTACCACCGGCGTCGACGTGCCGGCGTCAGCGTCAACATGATTCATGCAAAAGATGATCTCGTGATGACGTCGCTATATGACGTCGTCATGACGCCATATAGCGAAAAACATTTAACGTCATTATAAGCCTGACTATGACTTACCATACTGTGGCGTCAAATGATGACGCCATCACATGATATCCGTCGCTAGTTCAAAAGTGGGCCGATCACGGAAGTAGTGCAAAACTAGGCAAGGTGAAGAAAGCATGCAATGCCTCCAACCCTGGAGGCAGTGCTTAATCACGTTAGGTGCAGAAAGATGTCGGAGTAAGTCGGGTTAGGATCAATACATTGGCTGAGAAGAAAAAGAAGGAGATGGCTGTCGCCTTCGAGTCGTCTTAGGCGAATACATAGGGGGCCCTGCGAGTTATTTCGTAAACATCATGATGGGCCCTTCAGCCTCATTTAACGCAGCTCAGCCGAGTCATGGGGATTACATCCACGTCGGAAGCCCAGAGCCAAAGCGACACGCGGCCTGCAATGCGCACTCCCTTTGAGACACGCTGCGAGCTCGAGTATGGTGCAGCGTAACTCGGAATAAGTACGAACCCGCTGGCGCGGACGCTTCGTCTTCGAAGTTGTGGGTTTTCAAATGAGGCCACGCAGCTATTCTCCAACGGGACAGGGTCGCGAGCTTTCACGTAAACATTGTTTCACGGGCGGTGCGACTGAGAGTTAAGGCAGTGAGCCCGAAACAACGTTTTCGTACAGGCCTAGCTTCGAGGCTATCGCGGGGAAACGGCTCATTTTCAGGCACGTGCCGACGAACCCCGCGACCGGCCTCGGGACGTCTCGTGGAATACTGGACCCATGGCGAGCTACGTTTTCGGAGCTGCGCTTAATGCAAAGCTACTCCTGCGAGGGTAATTTGGAAAATGTGGGTCGCGGTGGACTGCTCCGTAGGGGCACTTGACGGCATTCGAGGCTGATTTGTGAAGCCCGCTATTGCCCTGAATGGTTGGGGAAACCGACAGTTGTTTCGTTCCCATGAAAGTTTTCAAAAGCGAATGACTTCCCCATGACTATAGATAGCTTGGGCACTTTCCCGAATTCACGAAGTTGGAAGAATCGCAATCTCTTTCGAGCATGCTTCCTGACTGCCCGAATTGGAGAAGTACTATTTATCGTTGATAAAGGACGCCGATCGGAAGGATTGGTTGGCATTGGAATGGATACACCAAGGAGCACTTTATTTAATTGCACGTTAAAGAGCCCCAGATCACCAAGATTGATGTGAACGACCCACTTCAGCTTGTCTCATTGTCATATCGTGATTTTTTGACGTGAAACGCCAGAAATTATTATTATTGGATAAGAGCCAGTAGCGAATACTTGATTTGCTTATAACGGCTAATATATCAGCATATATAGTGAGCGAATCCGGTTTAATAATCACTGTATATAGCTGTAGTTTCAAAAGATTAAATAACGCAAAAGAAGCCTGTACCACTTCCGCCGAACGCGTAGTGCCATAGCGAAGCATTCTCCCACTTGCGATCGCTTTGGAAAGAGAAATGATATCAGAGAGGCTGCTCTTTTTGAAGTCAGCGCACGTGCGAATCAACGACACAAAACACGAAACGTATTTCCAGAGTCCTTTGAAGAATTTACTATCAAAGTTTCTCAAACAACACTGCATGTCTGCTGTAACCAGGAGCAAGCGCACAATCCCTCAGAACATCGCTGAATCTCCCCCCAATTTAAGCTCTGATGAAACAGTGGATCAGCTTGGAAGCGACGGGTTATAGTAAGCGTCTCGTTGGGAGGTTTGTCAGCGTTGAGTTATTCCGTTAGTTCTCCAAACTAGGCAGCTCCCAGCCGGCCGTTTACCTTTGAATGGTGTACGTTGTGCACAAAACTGATACTATTGCGCTTCTCGCTTGCAAAAAAGAGCATGTCGTGCGAGCTATACGAAGACAAATACGCTGAACACGTACCGTGAACTTCGCTTTTTTTTTAAATGCGAATGCATTTCATAGTCGGGCTATGTCAGGCATCCGGCGTTGGCGTTGTGCGGCGTTGGCGTTGTCCGCGGAGGAGGAGGAGGAGGATAGGTTGAGGAGGTGTGCGCGCCGGCAGGTGTAAGATGTGAAGCATCTTATGGCGAAGCTTAATCCGGTGGTGGTGGTGTACGGCGTGACCGCCCTTACTGCGCATGCGCAAACCCTTTCAAAAAAAAAATAAAAAATAAAAAAACCTCCTCTCTCCCTCCCCTAGGCATCACTCCCCGCGGCAACCACACCCTCACTGCGCATGCGCCTCCCCTCCTCTCTCCACTGCTACGCTCCCCCCCCTCTCTCCTCTAGGCATCCCTGCCCGCGCCGTCCACACTCCCACTGCGCATGCGCGTCCCACCTCTCTTCTCCTCTCCTACGCTCCCCCCCTCTCTTCTCTAGGCATCTCTGCCCGCAGCGTCCACACTCCCCACTGCGCATGCGCGCCCCCCTCTCTCTCTCCTACGCTCCCCCCCTCTCCCTCTCTCGCCTCGCGACGCCGACGCAGGCAGCGTCTGCTAGCGAGTTTCTTGGTTGAAAAAACCGACTGCTCGCGCTGCACAACCGTTCACTGGCCACCCCGTATATATGGCAATGAATCTTGACCTCCAAGGTGGTGCCGGTGGGAGATTTCTCCTGTGCGTTGTTGAACAATAAAAATTCGCAGCGTGCGCGTTAACTAAAAGCGGTCTGCGGCGGAGCTCGGCGGAGCTATATATGAAAAAAAAAATAAAAAAAATAAATAAAAAAAATTAAAAAAAAAAACAAGAAAAAAGCAAAAAAAAAGGCGCTGCGCCGTGCTCCCGACCGGGCTGCAGAAATTAGGCGCCTTTTCCTTCTTCGAACCACAACCACCATATATAAATGGAGTGAAGCGCGCGCGAAATGCATTCGTATTTCCTCACGATTCCCTTCGGGGAGGTGGGGGCTTTTTTTTTCAGTGAAACCAGTTTAAACCCATGTGTGCTCTTACACTGCGCCTTGCTAAGGCCATTGCTGCATTGCGTTATTAAGGGACGGATGCGTGTTAGGCGGTGTTTGTGTTTCTATTTGATAGCATAGGAATAAGAAATTACGTGGAATGTTTTCGTTCAAGTTACAATACCACGTGCGTACTTCAAACAGCGTGAGCGGCTTCGGGGTCATATAGCTTCGATGGTTATTTGTCACGCAAGCAATAAAAGCACCAGAATCTCATTTATTCGCGCAAGAATAAACAAACCTAGGTTGAGTAATCTAATATGGTTTTTACTGATTTCTTAATTAAAACGACGTCCAAGCCTAAAAAGCTGTCTTATTTGGCGCGTGCGTTTGCAACGGTAATTTAACTGTGAATGGCATTTTGCGCAAAAACGACACACGAACACGAAGGAAAGAAACCACGAGACAAGAGCAGGTAATTTAACGGGCCATTACGCCTTTTGGAGTGGAAATCCATAAAGTTTCATCAGCCTTCTTATGATTGTAGAGCCATATTTCTCCAAGATCAAATGTACTAAATCTAAAAGACTGAGGGTAAAAGAAGCTTTCTCTCGCAGCCCCCAAATGCACGTAAAATCAACTTTGTCTGTACAGGTAGACATACCTAATCTACAAGGATGCACAAATCGTGTCCAGGCCGTACAGTACAAGAAAAAATTACACCATCTCCCGCTAAAGGGATCCATGTGTAGATGTGAAGCAGCGGGCGCTAACGCTTACACTGGCGGTGGCGTTGATGCTGGCCCTATCGCAGCGTTGCGCAGGAGAGAAAACTGAGGAGGCGCAAATCAGGCAGTGATGGAGCGGTGTTTCCTACTGGAACATGCCAATCGCTGCTAATGGGCAATGAGAGACAGAAGACTCCGACTGGACACAGAGACCCGCACTCCGCTTTTTAGTTAACGCGCACGCTGCGAATTTTTATTGTTCAACAACGCACAGGAGAAATCTTCCACCGGCACCACCTTGGAGGTCAAGATCCATTGCCATATATACGGGATGGCCAGTGAACGGTTGTGCAGCGCGAGCAGTCGGTTTTTTCAACCAAGAAACTCGCTAGCAGACGCTGCCTGCGTCGGCGTCGCGAGGCGAGAGAGGGGGAAGCGGAGGAGAGGAGAGAGAGGGGATGACACGCATGCGCAGTGGGAGTGTGAACGCCATGGGCAGGGATGCGTAGAGGAGAGAGAGGGGGGGGAGCGTAGGAGATGAGAGAGGGGGACGCGCATGCGCAGGGGAGTTAGACGCCGCGGGCAGGGATGGAGAGAGGGGGGGGAGTGTAAGAGGCGAGAGAGGAAGGGAGGCGCATGCGCAGTGAGGGTGTGGTTGCCGTGGGGAGGGATGCCTAGAGGAGAGAGAGGGGGGAGAGGAGGTTTTTTTATTTTTATTTTTCTTTAACTGTTTGCGCATGCGCAGTAAGGGTGGGCACGCGGCACACCACCACCACCACCACCACCACCACCACCACCGGATTAAGCTTCGCCATAAGATGCTTCACATCTAAAAGTGAGTTCTTCATAGCTCCCAATGTGCCCCAACTTTTAGATGTGAAGCATCTTATGGCGAAGCTTAATCCGGTGGTGGTGGTGGTGGTGGTGGTGGTGGTGGTGGTGGTGTGCCGCGTGCCCACCCCTACTGCGCATGCGCAAACCCTTTAAAAAAATAAAAATAAAAAACCTCCTCTCCCCCTCTCTCTCCTCTACGCATCCCTCCCCGCGACAACCACACCCTCACTGCGCATGCGCCTCCCCTCCTCTCTCTCCCCTCTTACACTCCCTCCTCTCGGCATCCCTGCCCGCGGCGTCTACACTCCCACTGCGCATGCGCGTCCCCCATCTCTCTCCTCTCATACGCTCCCCCTCTCTCCTCTACGCATCCCTGCCCACGGCGTTCACACTCCCGCTGCGCATGCGTGTCACCCCCTCCCTCTCCTCTCCTACACTCCCCCCTCTCTCGCCTCGCGACGCCGACGCAAGCAGCGTCTGCTAGCGAGTTTCTTGGTTGAAAAAACCGACTGCTCGCGCTGCACAACCGTTCACTAGCCACCCCGTATATATGGCAATGGATCTTGACCTCCAAGGTGGTGCCGGTGGGAGATATCTCCTGTGCGTTGTTGAACAATAAAAAATTCGCAGCGTGCGCGTTAACTAAAAGCGGAGTGCGGGTCTCTGTGTCCAGTCGGAGTGTTCTGTCTCTCATTGCCCGTTAGCAGCGATTGGCATGTTCCAGTAGGAAACACTGCTCCATCACTGCCTGCTTTGCGCCTCCCCAGTTTTCTCTCCTGCGCAACGCTGCGATGAGCGCCAGCGTCAACGCCGCCGCCAGTGTAAGCGTTAGCGCCCGCTGCTTCACATCTACACATGGTTCCCTTTAGCGGGAGATGGTGTAATTTTTGCTTGCGATGACACATCTCGCAATCTTTTTAATTCGATGAGGACATAACAAATTTATCCTTTGTGTTCGAACTTACTGACTTTCTACGTCCAAGCGCGGTTTTACCTTGGTTTTGTTTCAAGAAATCATCTAATGCTGCAGAGGTCCATTACACTCGCATCTTTCACTTCTCATCAAGCTGCCACGAGCCGCGTGACCTGGCAATGGTCACGTTGCCCTGTTAGAACACCTCGTAAGGCGAAACCATCTGCGACGCACTAAGCGACCGCAGCCATCCTGAGTACGCATCTGATATCACAGTCGGATTACTGCTCCATTGCCGGCGTTGTCAGCAGAAAAGGACAGAAATTTGTACACTGCGCGGTGTACATCTGATACGCCGCTGCCGCGCCCTGCTTCATCGAACTTAAATACATCGCGGCCGCTGTTACAAGCCGACTCAGTAATGAGTAATATAGTACTTGTTTGCGCGCACTAAGGGGCACTGACCTGTTCTGAGGTTACTTTCTCGGCAGCGAATGCATTCGGAAGTTACTGCTCCATGCGAAGACGATAATGGTCCAGCCAATTATCGGGCCATTACGTAGCTTTCAGAGGTACGACAGTGACACACGAGATATTAGCGAAGCTTTCTACTATGGCGGATATATCCGATGCTAGGATGGTCTGAATAACAAATGTTGCAACCACAGCCTGTCGGGGCAGAAAAACAACTAATTCGAATGGAGCAACCATTCAGGCTATATTGACTCTGTAATGACAAACGGAAGTGCAGGCAGCAGAAGAATAGCTCATGGGTCGACTGGTAATTTTTATGGTAATTTCAACTTCTGATGTGTACGTTAGTCCTTCGCCATAATGTTATCTGACGTGCTACATGAACAAACCTGGGTTTTCACAGACGCTAAAGTGCCAATATCTAAGGGGCTCCCTGCTGACAGAAGCAAGTCACTTCAGCGTTATTAGTTTCCTAAAGCCACAGACACGAGGACGCAACAGTGAAGATGCTTTGTCAGTTCGCTAAGACCATGAGATGGTCTGCTTAGGCAAAGCACGAAAGCTTCGTCCAAGCATCTAATGCTCAACCTAATTATGGACCATAATTATGGACCAACTTAATTATGACCTTAATTATGGACCAACTTAATGATGGACCCCCATTTAGCCTCATTTTCCAAGCTTGCGATGACGCGTTACGTCTCAGCGTATGTGTGTATACAAGGCTTGTCAGATTGCTGAAGGGAGCAAAAAGGACGAAGGACGGGCCAAAGAATGGTAGAAGGGAAAAGAAAGGTGATGGACTCAGGCAGCAACGAGATTTTCTCGTGCACTCACTGGCGCTCACGGTTCTTTACAAAAAAAAAAAAAATTGAAGGACACTTTGTACATTCCAAAGTGTGTTCGGGGAAAGCGTGTGGCCATTCCACTGATTATGCCATGTCTTGTTTCTTTTAAACTCTCAGTGGGATAATACACAAACCGAATGGGTGCGTGTTTCTTTCTTTAATTTTTTACCGCGAATCGCAGTGAGACGCGAGACTCATCTTCCTCCGGCCGCATGCGTTAGTATTTTCTGGCGCTTTGCGCATCATGCAAACGCCATCCGCATTCCAGCTCTTAAATTGACGGACACTTTGTAAATTGGAAAGTGTATTCCGTGAACGCCTGGGTCCATTGAGACGGCGTCCATCAGAATGATTGCAAGCTCGGGGGCACAGGGACGCTACGCAAGCAAAGCGCGAGCGCTATAGAGTCCGACGCGACCGGCGTTCCGTCTGCGCATCCCGGCGGCCACCTGGCTCCGTGCCAGAACTCGGATGGACGGAGGGACGGACGGACGGACGGATGGATGGACAGACGGACGGATGAACAGACAGACAGACGGATGGACAGACGGACGGACGGACGCCGGAAGGAGGTCGGACGGACACCGGACGGACACCGGACAGACGTGAGCATGAGACATTAAAGGCTTTCGTCTTAAAGATTACACCATCTCCCCGCTAAAGGGAACGATGTGTAGATGCGAAGCAGCGGGCGCTAACGCTTACACTGGCGGCGGCGTTGACGCTGGCGCTCATCGCAGCGTTGCACAGGAGAGAAACCTGGGGGGCGCGAAGCACGCAGTGATGGACCGGTGTTTCCTACTGGAACATCCCAATCGCTGCCAATGGGCAATGAGAGACAGAAGACTCGGACTGGACACAGAGACCCGCAGCCCACTTTTAGTTAACGCGCACGCTGCGAATTTTTTATCGTTCCACAACGCACAGGAGAAATCTCCCACCGGCACCACCTTGCAGGTCAAGATCCATTGCCATATATACGGGGTGGCCAGTGAACGGTTGTGCAGCGCGAGCAGTCGGTTTTTTCAACCAAGAAACTCGCTAGCAAACGCTGCCTGCGTCGGCGTCGCGAGGCGAGAGAGGGGGGAGCGTAGGAGAGGGGATGACGCGCATGCGCAGTGCGGGTGTGGACGCCGCGGGGAAAGATGCCTAGAGGAGAGAGGGGGGAGCGCAGGAGAGGAGAAAGGGGGGAGCGTAGGAGGAGAGAGAGGGAGGGGACGCGCATGCGCAGTGAGGGTGTGGCCTCCGCGGGTAGGGATGCCTAGAGGAGAGAGAGGTGGAGAGGAGGTTTTGTATTTTTATTTTTTTAATGGGTTGGCGCATGCGCAGTGGGGGGTGTGGACTGACGTACACCGGACGGACGGACACCGGACGGACAGACGGATGGACGGACGGATGGACGGACGGACGGACAGACGGACGGACGGACGGACGGACATCGGACGGACGGACGGCCGAACACCGGACACCGGACGGACGGACACCGGACGGACGTGAGCATGAGACATTAAAGGCTTTCGCCTTAAAAAAAAAGGATTGGCCACCTTTCGTACACCTTGTTGCTCCGACCGGCCTTCCGCTGGGAACAAGTTGACGCTCATTATGCCATCGGCGTCGGAACAAGACGTATTTTAACTTTAATGTATACTTGAGCGAAGTTAATTTCACCTCAAAATGTTTTTTTTTTTTGGTCTTCGCGTCCAGTACCAAATAAATAAAATTTCGTGTTTTCCTTCGACGTAGCAAGTTGACGGATAATAGCTGCTTCATAAAATCCTATGTACTTTCATTACATGTCCTCTTACGTATACGGCAGGTGACTTTTGAATAAAACATTAGCTATAAGCAAAACCAAAGGCAATACAGGCAAAAGGAAACCTTGCGGAAAATTCCAGAAGACTGAAAAGGGAGATATTGCGAAGAAGGCAGGTAGCTTATGAATAATGCCAGAAAAAGATCCGTTCCAGGGAGAGCACGAAATTCTACGGATGTTCTCATATGGCTGGTTAAAAGCTGCTCAGAAAACGCCGGATCATATATCCTAATCCGCTTTTAGCGATGCTCCAAGGAAAGAACAGCCTCACAGATGATTCGACGTGGGAGTTCGTCGTGTGCTGTATAATGAAAGTGATCATAGCCGTACGACATTGGCCGGTAGGTTCTCTTCAGAATACAACATTCCACCAGGAAATCATAATCATACTTCACCTACTGATTTCCGGTACTAGGGGTCAAATTCATAGGCAAGATGAAGTTATATTTGAAGCTGGGTATACTACCAATTTTACTTTTTATCAGTTCACTCTCTAAAACATTAGATAAATTTTTGTAGTTTTTTTTTTTGTGATATTAATAGGGTTCTAACGATCAAACTGCGATATTTATTAAAACGATAGCGCCAAAAAAGCTTGCTTGTCTTTATTTATATCTTTTTTTTTTACTGTGCATTACTTAGCCTTTTCCTACTAGTTTTCCTCTCGGTTGATCACGGAGACAGCTGCGATCAAATACCAGCACCGATCGTTATAAGAGAACGCGCTAGGTGCCCTCAGAAATGTTTCGATGCGGCTTATAAACTAGGCACTTCCATGAAGCATCACAATGAAGGCGAATGTGACCCGACCTGGCAACCATGTCGCCTTACAGTACCATCCAATGTTTCGTTACAGTGCCATTCACAACACTTCTTGCTCATAAATTGTCCTTGTGATTTGTCCAGCCTCATGATTGGCTGAAATTTTCTCGTAGGTACAATGATAGCGTAAGGCGTTTTGTTGCAAATAAGGACCCTTCGCTATGATAGCTGGGACTCTTCCTGCATAAGAAACTTCGTCGTACGATATCGTCCTGTTGTGTAGTATAATTATTTGAAGGAAACCTGAATCTCGAACGAAATCTGAATTCTAGGCAATAGCAATTCGTGGAAATAATTAAAAGCGAACATTTCCACAAGGTGGGTATACGGGTAGAGTGCAATTATAAGTGCAATGCAATTATAAGTACATTGCAAAGTGACGTAGGTCATAATGCGCACAGTTCTGGGGGATTGAAACACGACATAATTTTTTTTTGTTTAAGGACTGGTGTGAGCGATTGTTCAAGATAACCTCGTCATGTTGCTAAAAATTCTGCCGTTAATAGTAATGTTGGTTCTGATGTAAGTGTTCGAGTCGAAACTACGCCGATGTGACACGGACTGAAAACGCTGGAAACGAAGGTATGTGCAACGCGTACTCTTGAATTTTCGCTTTCAATCTGTGAGCACTGTACCTGCCAGACGCAGCAACAGTTTTACACGTGCTGCACATCACGAGAATACGATAATGGCCTCCCAGAGGGCTATCACCGTCGCACGTGCGTTTCTACGTGATGGTGGCCCAGTGTCATGGCCTAAATCGAGTGCAGTGCGCGTGACCACAATTTATCTTATGTTCCTCCCACTAGGCCTCAACACCGCGTCTACCTGGCGGAAAAGATAAGAAAAAAAAAAGAAAAGAAAGCGTGCAGTAATATAAATTAAAAAAGCGAAAAAAAGAAGGAAGCAAGAATGTTCTCTCTGGAGCAGCCGAATAAATGTGCCTGGCGCTGATTATCGTTCTCCGCTTCAAAAAAAAAAGAAAAAAAAAGAAAAAAAAAAGAAAAAGAAAAAGAAAAGGCAGATGAATTATGGCCGCACTTAAGAATCAGTCATAATGGTTCTCACGGCCTGCTGTACAAGCTTGCCCGTTGAAATGCGGGAGAGATATATCGCATGCAATTCGCCCCAAAACCCGCATTCCGCGTGTGCAGCTTTGTCGGAACTCCCACTGAAGAACGCCTTGTGCATTCTAAGTATAGACGCAACGCTCGCATAGGGAGTGCAGGTATGCTTCATATGTATAGCCAGAAAATTATGTGATATACGTACGTAGAAACCTTATGGAAGCCTTAATGTGAAACACGGCATCTTTGCAATCCTCGTGTAGACGCTAGGGCGTTAGCTGGTACGAAAGAACTCAGCCAGGAGCCATCGTGTCGCCATGTTCGAACGTGTTTCTCTACCTCTTCTTCTTCTGTGCCTTTTCTGGCTGGCTGCGTTTATTATGTTTTCTACATCCTGCCCCGCCCCAGAAGAAGCACGAGGCAAGTCTAGTCGGTGCAGCTTGAACGGGCCTCTTGAGTACAGTGCCGGCTTGTATTCTGTGGAGCAAGCCCGCACTAGTCCACCATGACCAGGATATGCCAGCGCTAGTCACGTCGGTGGCCAAAAGCTTCAGTACTTTCTGTCGTCTTGCTACAACACTGTCTACCTTTCTACCGGTTGAAACTTCGAAAGTACCCATGCGGAGGTCGTGTTTTCAGAGAGTACTTCCTTTTCCATCTTTCCCAACGGTGAGGACCCTGAGGGTACTTCCTGGAGACATCTTTCACAGTAGTCCGATGCCGAGTTGATGTGTTACAGGAGTTGAGATCCGGATGAGAACGGAGTGACTTCCCGACGAGTAAGCGCGCAGGGCATTCCCGAGAAAAATTAGATATCCTCGAAGAGCTTGTCTTCAATTCTTGAAGGTTCTTTCCGGAGTCGTCCACATTTGAACTTGTGTTATATGCATCTTGTCCTTCGTCGAAAGTGTCGGCTCCTCGCCGCGGTTCGTCGACAGAGAAACTCTGCTTTGAAGTTCGGGCAAGTGGTCTGTTTCCTCCACTTACGTTGTTCAAGTTATGGTGTATCATCACGAGAGGAAAAGGACTTGTTGACGCAAACGGCACGCGTGTCGCTCGCCGCTCGACGATGTCATCGCCCCGGTGATTGCGGTCGTTTGTCCACGGTAGTGCTGAGTGTCGGCCGCCATACTGCTTCATTGCCTGCTTAAACTCCAGAAGCTCATCAGGACATTCGCCCAAGTGATTGGTATCCCTCAAATCTGTCTTTCGGAAAGAGGGCAAGATTTCCGCTGTAGATTTTCCTTCTACTGCCTCCACTCGCAAAACGCTGATGAGATGAGTGCCACAGTCCAAGGTGGTCTTTTGGCAGACTGGTCCTTGTAGAGTCCAGCCGAATATGGTGTCAATTGCCACTAAACCTGGCACGTCTGGGCACCGGATGATTTCGCCGGTGATTACTTGCCAGAGGTAATCCGATCCTATTAGCAAGCCGATCCCAGAGTCCGGGGTGTTCTTGGTCCAGTAGTCGTTCGCGAAGATCTTGCCTTGTCTTCTCAGTTCTTGAACGAATGTATTGTTGGCTGACGGCACAGTCACATCGTGGCCAATGGCAGGGACGACTACAGCTTCTATGAGAAAGTCAACCTTTTTGTCTGTGCTTCGAAGCTGTATTTCGACGACGTTCCGCTTTTCTGCAGCTGAAGAGCAAGTGCTTCCGAAGGTATTCAATGCTAACCGTGCCTGTCTGACCTCCTTCAGGTTAAGCTTACGAGCCACATCTTCCCTAATGAAGCTTTTCTGACTTCCGCCATCCAGAATACCTTGAACGCATAGCCTGCTGTCGTTGTTGACCAACTCAGTGCGGAATGTCTGAAGATAGACCGCGTTGTCATTAGATGGTTGGCCAGAGGACGATACGTCTTCGCAGGACGAAAGAGCGTTCGATGAAACGCACACTGTGTCACTTCCTGAGGTACCTGCGGTCGTTGAAGCCCTTCGGTAATTTGGGTCGCACATGCTGGAGGCGTGTCTTCCGCGGCAGGAACTGCAGGTGAGCTTGATGCGGCAATCCTTCGCTCGGTGGCCTTTTGACGTGCAGCGGAAGCACCGGTTGTCTTTTGTCAGCTGCTCCTTCTTGACAGCCAGAGGGATATCGGCGCTGCAACTTCGCGTCCCATGCTGATCGCTACGGCAGAAGAAGCATTTGAACGTTGCGATAGACGTGGCGCTCAAAACTGATGCCGCTGGGATGCCCCCCTTCCTTCGGTCCGAGCGATCGTCCAGAGCAGGTCTCTGACGTGGCAGTGCGTGCTGTTCCCTGCTTTCGAGCTCCACCCGCATGAAGAGCAGAAGGTCGTTCAGTTCAGCGTCCGACGCAGCTGACGCCTCTGCTGGTGCACCCGAAGAGGAGGCTTGAGCAGCACGTGCGTCAGAGGGCCGTGTCAAGGCTCGGTGTCGTTTCTCTCGTGTGAAGCAGAGACCGATGTCACGCGGTAGAGCCTGCTCCAAGATGTCGACCAGCATAGCCGAATATGTCAGAGTCGGCACGTTCAGGGCTCCAAGGCAGCGAATATTCAGTTGCGTGGCGTCGTACAGTCTTCGCAAACCACGGATGTCGTTCGCTGATGTCACGTGTGGAAGATTTCGCAGTGCCGTGAGATGGTGCTTAATAATTGTTGTCTTATCACCGAATCTTTCCTTCAGCATCGCAACGGCGTCGGCGTAGCAAGATTCGGTCGTGGGCAAACCCGCAATAGCTGTTGCTGCGTCACCAGACAGGAAGCTCTTCAGGTAAAAGAACTTAGTGGATGGCGCCAGGTCGTTATTGAGGTGAATGAACTGTTCAAATTGCTCCCAAAAGCCTGTCCACTGTGCGATATCTCCTCTGAACTCTGGGATGTGCAGCTGGGGCAATCTGGGCGCCATAGACCTTGCGGGGCCCTCGTCTCTGGGAGTCGTTGCTTCTACGTTTTCAGTACTGCGAGTTTGAGCATGGCCGTTCTGAGCTCGTTCCATTCGGGAGATTCGGCAACTTAACTCGGCAAGCATGCTGACGGCTTCATCTTGATACTCCGCTATAGCTGTATACTCCTCTTCGATATGCTCTGTCGAGATATACTGCTCATATTGTTCATTTATCTGGGTGAGGTCGTCGTTACTCGAGGAGAGTCGTTGCTGTACAGCTGCGAGCTTCGCGATGTCGACGTTAGTGGAGTCGAGCAAGATTCGCGCTTCTTGAATAATCTTCGTGTTCTGCGCACGCCGTGCCGATCGCTTGCCTTTCAGTCGATCCATTTGGAGAGCACCGATGCTGGCTACCGTTGTCGTATCGATTCCGATCCTCGCATCCACGATCCGTCGAGTCCTCACCGCCCGCGACGCGAAGCGAGAGTATAGTGATGTTCGCCGTGCGTAGAAAGAAGGCTTGTCCGCACGTGGGTCTTCGGCACCAAAATGTAGACGCTAGGGCGTTAGCTGGTACGAAAGAACTCAGCCAGGAGCCATCGTGTCGCCATGTTCGAACGTGTTTCTCTACCTCTTCTTCTTCTGTGCCTTTTCTGGCTGGCTGCGTTTATTATGTTTTCTACACCTCGCGCATGATGCAAGCCTTATAATGGAACCCGCAGACGGAATTTCCACAATATAGCGTGCGTTTAAATGTTTGATATGAGAAATTTCTATCGAAACGCATTGCAATACAAATGCGCAAGTCATGCTCGCTGAGGCCCATGACGAGTTTCGGCGTCACAATTTTCGCGAGTAAGTGCAGCGAAAACAAACGTTTCAAAAGAAAGATGTAAGTGATAATGTTAGGTTTTTCGAAATTTTCCCTGCGGGATTTCGTAAGGACACATATCGTTCAATGATTCATATCATCCTCCGACTTTCAGGAATTAGCTTGCGAAAAATTTTAGTAAAAAAAAAAAAAAACAGTTCATGAAGAGTATCAAGCACAACTGTTAAACCTTCTAATTCCTAATTCTC
>JALIZH010020458.1:0-41261 GCA_030522465.1 Rhipicephalus appendiculatus | reverse complement strand
TTAATCAGACTAAGCGGCCTGCAGACGATTGAAACCGCCACGGGTGCGTAGTGCGTGACTGTGCCGCTGTAACGGGCTGTCGCACGCACCACTGCACATTGCTGCAGATTATCACGTGCAGGTAAAGGAGGAGCGAGCATAAGAATTCCGGTCAGAGCCAGGACTTTTCTCACCCGGAAGAAATATGCTGCGACACGCGTACAGTCAGCTAGCGTGACAAGCCTCGCAAGCCGCTCTTGCGTGATCTCCGGTATGATGTATAACCCTGCGCACGTAGACAAAAAGCAAAAAGCAGGAAAAGGAGGCAACAAATGGATGCATCTACAAACGAAGGCAGACCAACTAGCCCGGTTGCATATCTTGATTAGCGCTACCAGCGGCTGCCTTTGTCGTAACTGACATTGAATACCCCAATAATGGCGAGAAAGACAAAGCCAGGTGCCGACGAATAAAAAAAAAGAAAGAAATCAGGAACGTTCATGACATCCAGGCACCACCGGAATTATTGGGACAGGTGTGTCAGTTTTAAGGCGGATACGCAGGAGGAGTAAGATCACTTACAAGTGTAAAAATGTTCGGTAATCCACAAATATGACATTAAGTCCTGCATTGCCTTGCGCGCCATTCGCTAAATAATTTAAATACCTGGAGAGGGCTTCCAGAACAATGCGCTCCGAACCAGTTTTTCTTTATTTTTACAAGATGGCCGCTGCGTCGTAAAAAATCCAATTACACAGAGGAAAGTCTTCACCACCAACGAGCAATTAACCGATTGGGTTGTTGCCGTCCTTCTCGTGGAATGCACTAGCATACGCGGGAGCATCGTTTGACCCGCACTCCGAGGGGCGAAAGAAATGGGGGCCTCCTTCTTTTGATCCGCACGATAGAAGGGCACCCTGTAAGAAACGTCAGTGAACGAGAGAAGACGTCGGAAATGTCTTCGCGCAGCTATAAACGAACGAACCGCGCTGTCTCAAGTTGCAGATGCTCACTCCAGTGTTACACGAAACAGATGGAAGGAGCTTCTTTCGCAAAGTGTAACAGGGTTGAAGAGTAGAGGATTTAAGCGGCAGGAATACGAGAGTTAACCCACTCTGCTTCGTTTGTTTGAAAAAAAGAAAGCGTTAAACTGAATCATTAATGTTAGGCTCGCGAAGTCGCGATAGTGTGCAACACTTTGTTTCGACAACGAGACGGCTGTTTGGGTGTTACAAGCACTCTTTTAATTTGATTATCTAGCAACATCTGACATTCATGATTTTCTGCGCAGCTCGTGTGCGAGCCTTTATTGAATAGTTTAATATTAGGAACCTTTCAGATTAGTTGCCCGGCTTTGACAAATTGTGAATGTGTTCCGGAACATTCTAATTTCATCTGTTTCGCAAAAGAAATCCACCATTTAAGTTAGCTTGCGATACAATATGCTTTGAGGAGATGTTTGCAGCGTGTTTCGATTGCTGTGCCATAGGTTTCTTCAGCTTTCCTCTACTTTTTTGTTTACATTTTTACAGGAAGAGGAGAGAGTAGTAAGAGCGCTTAGAAGTACACCTTTCACCACATCGTAGGAACGAAACAGAACAATATGCAATTACAGTTTATTTTCCCGTAACAATTCTTTTCGTTTGAATAATAGCTTACAATTCATTTATGCTGGTGTGAAAGATAATACAACATTGTTCTGAACGTGTTCCGCATGAAGAATTACACTTATAAATATACAATTGCGTTTTTCTCTCTTGATAACCTCTGTCGCACTTTTCTCGAGTCTCATTGGCTGTTGTGTTATTGTGACATCTCTGGCGCGCATATTACAGAATGTACCTCGTTTTTATTGATGCACACCGTGCGATGTTGGAGAAAAGGCGCACACTTCGATACACTCACCATTGCTCAAATTCTCTCAAGTCGTCTTTACAACTGCGGCTCTTGCCTAGCTTTTCGCGGCGTGAAGGTATAGCTCTCTAACATCAACGTTTTGTCGTTGCACTCAGGAGCGTATGTTTGTTTTTTCATAGAAAAGAAAACAGCTACACAAGACAAGAACAATTTTCTCGTTCTCCACATATCTACAGCTGGCATATATGGAATAAAAACCGAGTGCCGTATTAAGCCTAAGAGAGGCATCTGACTGTGCTTTTCGTGAACGTAGGCGATCTCTAAGGCACGCTGGCAACAGGGTGTGGGTAAAAGACGGGTGAGGCATTGCCTTCCATGTTTTCAAGCTCGACCTTCGCTATAAGATGATCACTGCTGTCGTCAGTGTTTCCTACACCTATTTGTTTGACGTCCAACGGATTGTTGCTATTTTTACAGCGAAAGCTGTTATGAGATCACAACAAGGGTCGTTTCTGCGCCGTAGGTTGTCCGCCGCCGCCGGTGTCCGTAACCAATATGGCACGAAATAAGAAAAAAACTAACTAAATAAAAAACACCTATGGCAGAATGGGAATCGAACCCGGGTCCTCTGCGTGGCAGCCCAGCACTCTACCACTGAGCTACGCCGCTGCTTGAAACTGCGGTGCAAACTGACCCAATGCAGGCTTCATGTCGGGTAAGGAATCGCGTTAACGTGTGTTGTAAAGCGTTTTAGAACAAGTAAAGTAACAACCAGGGGTCACACAATGCGAATTGAGTGACGAGTGGGTCGTTCAATGCTCCAACCCATTACAAAAGCCTCAGGCATAATTCTTCATCGTCGTCAGCCACAGCATCAACAAAGTGCACATAATGCGTTACAAGAGTGTAGCGGGTACTGCGCTTTTCTGAAGAATGACGAATAATGGCATAGTAGAAGCTGCCCCACTACACAAAAATTACGATGATTTATGGCGTAGTGGGTATCATGCAAGTGCGCTTGTAGTAATTGCCCCAAGAGTGTTTAAAAAAGGCTCCAGAAAAGCCACTCTCCCAGCTATCGCTGTGGCTGTGCTGCGCGTTCCGCGCAGGCCTGGCGTTTTTTTTTATTTTGCCTTTTTCTGATCGCCTTGCTATACTGACTCTGTCAGCGTTCATGCGTGTCTTCCAAGTGCCATGCAGAAGAGAGATTACTATCCCTGGGCTTGTATCCGATTTACTAGTTTATTAGTCAGTACACGTAATTGAGAGCCCTGAATACGATATCTATCTCCACTTGAGAGCTGTGCGTCAACCCTATGAGGACAAAATATTGAAACGAGTATGAACCAATATCATGCAGTGCCTAGGCGACGTGAAGCAAATATGGCACGATGCTTCCATGTTTCGCGTCATTTTTGTAGTTTAAATGATGACTAAGCACGCGCGTAGTAAGTGAGACAAGCATTAAACACGTTTATGAACACGTATGTGACATCTTGATCACATGAAAACCATGCGATGACAAAATAGCCTCCATCAGTTCCTTTTTATTTTGTAATTGAAACACATGTAGCCTTTATATTTCTCTGCTGACTGTTTATGTGCATTCAAAGGAAAGTAACAAATCTTGACAAGTACAGCATGCCTCAGAAGTTTAGATACCACTAGGTCTGATAATACAATACATTTCTCAGCAATTTGTTACTGCATTCGGTTGAACTACACAGTACATGTTGTTATGTAGCGCATTTTAGAACCGACCGGAAATTTAAATTCTAGGCGGCCGACCGAAGCAGCAGAAATATATGGCTTTTTGTTATCGCTCGTGGCCTTTAAACTGTCCTCGCTGGCTCTACGTTGCTGTACAAAAAGCATATATGTACTACTATCAAAGACTCCTAAGAGAAGACGAAGTGTGCCTAAACATTTTTTTCTTCACGTGATAGACGTATGAGAGAGAAGAGCTTGAGAAAATATAAATGTGAATTTCAACACAAATGAAAATATTTTGTTATCTTCGCGGTTCATATGTTTAATAAGATGCCTTATACAAAAGGCAACACCAATTAAACCCAACTAATGGAACCGACAGACAATTAAGCAAAGAAAAACATAGGGGAGACATTATTGGTGGTTTTTTCACTGTATTTTAATGATTGTCACTAACATTGAAATAAATTAAAGTGGAGAAAAAATCACCCTTTTCGTCGGTGGGATCCAAACCAGACAACCTTCGAATTACGCGTCCGATGCTCCACCATTTCATCTACAATGTAGGGCGCTCCCTCGTCCACTTTTTTTGTAGAATATTTGTGTGTGCTTAATACCTGGGAGCATAGGTCGACTCACTCGGACTCACTCAGACTCAGATCAAGCCATGAGTCTGAGTCTGAGTGAGTCCTGATGAGTTATCCTTTGGTAAGTTTGAGTCCGAGTGAGTCCGGTTGAAGAAACTTTTTGTGAGTGTGAGTCCGAGTGAGCTCGGCTCAGGAAAATTTTGGTGAGTCTGAGTCCGAGTGAGTCCGAAGCGCAAGATATATTTCTTGAGTGAGTCTGCGTGAGTTCCACTTTTTTTGCCGACCTATAGTCCTTTCCACTCATATTCAGCATTAGTATCAGCCTAACCTGGATTCACGTTTATACTCACGTCTACTCACACGTATTCGAAAGCAGTGTCGTTCATACACCATTTGAATATTTGTTGATCAGAGGCACCAATTACGTAGGGGAGTGCCTTGACCCCCCCCCCCCCCCCCCTCCCCACTCGCCCCCCGCCAACTGTTCCAGGAAAGTTCTTGATATATATATATATATATTTTACGTTGTCATTTCTTTCAAGAAAAATGACCTTACTTGTTTGCGAGCACTCATATCTCGTATTCAAAGGTACTATATCGAAAGGCCCCAAGAAAAACACAGCTTACGTGAGATATTGGTGTTAAAGAGCATTGACACCATGGTCGGAAGAGCTAATTCTAGGCTAACGGACTCATGAGTCGACTCACTCGGACTCACTCTGACTCAGATCGAGCCGTGAGTGTGAGTCTGAGTGAGTCCGGGTAAGTAATGTTTTGGTGAGTTTGAGTCTGAGTGAGTCCATTGCGAGTAGCAGAAGGGGTGCCGTGTTGAAACTTCTGATGCTGCTGCTCAGAAGAATTAATTTCCGATCACCACATCTCGAAGAGAACAATAGGGAGACAGCCACTTATCTTTACGAGCGCCATATCATTCTATGCCCTGTCTCGAGTTGTTCTCGCTTTCATTGTTGCTTTTATTATTTTTCGGAGATGCAACGGGGGTGTCTGCAATCAAATGTACTGCATCAAAAGTGCACGGGTGGGAAATATTTCCAAAGCACCATTAATATGCATGTTACCCATCGACCCAGAGTCGAAAACACGCCCGTGTCCCCGAGACATCACGTATTTTTGTCGTGCTGCCTTTTCGTACAATCATGGGAGTGGGTCAACATGTTTTTCTTTGAACACGGGCCTCACGCCTCATATCCGTTTATTTATGCCTTTATATCTTATTCGTTTTCTGTATTGTATATGTGCCAGCAGCTGCATAGCTTATGAAGCATTGATCCCCATTCATATATCCAAACCTTATTTCTTTTTGACGACAGCTTTATCGTGTCTTCCTCCCATTGAGTCCTCTATGCAGTGCAGCTTTACTGCTCAATAGAAGGTTGTTGATATACTAAGAAGAAATAAGGCAAATCGTGCTCGCACAGCAAAAGCGATAAATAAACTCTAATGGGAATATAATTAGCCCCATTATTGGAATATTGACAGAACAAGCAGCTTGAAGCATATTGCATTCAGCTCATCGGCAGGAAGTTGTTACTTAGCTTCAAAGCGAAGCAAAAATGTCAAATGGCTTCAGTATTCCATAATGGTGACTGGTGTTGCGTGGTTTTGCAAAGAAAAGAACCGACCGTGCACACGTGGTAGTGTCCGTTTCATTTCTGCTTTGATATAACGCGCAAACTCTAAAATTGCATTGGCGTGGCGTATCAAAGAGGGGTCCATCTTCCTTCGCTTTCGGTCATTCGAGTATTTTCATTTTAAAAGGGAAGGTAAACTATACTCGTACAATAGAAGCATTTTTTTTCGCGCTGACATTCACAGCGACAAAGGGTTCGTTATCTGCAAATAATTTTTTTTTGAAGGAAGCACTTTCCGTCAAGGGGTCTTGCTTATCAAAATTAATCAGGATACCACAGTGCCATGATTGACTGCTCCAGAATAAATCAAAGGTAACAGCGTAAATGGGTTAACATTTTGCAAATGTTGCCTCGGCTGCTTGTACTTTTCGTTTCATTAGAAGAGACGGCATGCTTCGTGCTATGACAGAACACGTTACAGGATATTTGGCGTGTTTCGGGAGTCGAATACTTGGTGTAATAGCTTCGCAATGCTTATCAAAAATAAGATTAGCGATTTAGCTCAATGCTAGTAAGGTTTATTATCTGTTTTCCAACAGCTATGTTATCGTATTTCTTATTAAGTGATTTGATTAGGGTTGACTGCCCATAGAAAATAACAGTCACGATATGTGTTTTTTTTATACTAGAAGCCTTGTTGCTTGAAGAGCAAGGAACTCCTGAATATTATACATCAGTGCTTGAAACTGAGTAGTTACCATACACAGTGCCTTCAAATCATTTCGCGACAAGTTAACATATTAATGTATGAGGTCGCTTGAAACCATAAGAATGGAAGGTTAGGTCGATGTGCTGGCTGTGCATCGATGCAAAATCAAATAGATTCGAGGTCTTTTCAAACAGCAGCACCGCACGCAGCAGGTCTCGAGGCAATATGCTCTATTGTATTGAACATGACGCCTTATTAAAATAACAGAAACTATAGCATAATTTAAAGACAAGTAATAGCGAAGAAGCACGGAATTTTACTGAATGGAGAGAAATAACATGCTGGTATTCTCATACCACGCCAGCTACTTATTCTTTCGCGATTACAGACTACTACATGTTACACACAAGGAGCGCCGCTTGAAGTATATGGCCCTCAGCTTGTCACATGCTCCTCAATGACCAGTTGTTACTCTGCTTAAAAGAGAAGTAAGAATGCCCTGTTTACACACGGGCTGCACCTCTAGCTATAGCTTAACAATCCATTATGTGAGCTATGGCGAGCATTTGCAAACTACCTTTCACGCATGGGTTTACGTTTAAGCATAAAAGTTTTGTTAGTTCACAGGCAATTGGCGTGGCAGTCTTACACCCCCCTTCTCCCAATACATTTCAATTGCATTCCAGACACTCCAGTCACTTTGCGCATGTTTAGGACTGCATAATATAAAAATCAATGCAATATTACCAAGCCTTAAACCACTTCGAAGACCGGGCCAACGACTACGCGAAAGGCAAAAAAAAAAGAGAGAGAGAGAGAGAGGAACGAAGGAGAAAGGCAGGGAGGTTAACCAAGCTAAGCTCGGTTGGCTACCCTACACGTGGGGTGGGGGAAAGGGGGGAATAATAGATAAGATAGAGAAGAAAGAAAGAAAAATGGAACGGAAATGAGAAGTCAGTGATAACACACACGACGTAAACACGCGCTGGTGATTCACAGACGCTCGCGAAGTCCGGTCGCCTTCAGGTAGCTCAGTAGGGCTTTCGTGGCCTTGTGCATGCCCGAAGCCGTGGGCCAAGGTCCCAGAATCTTCTTTTCGGACAGCGGTCTTGTATCGAGACGATCGAGTTTTTCTCCTAGAACACGTCGATGTGTCTGGTAAGAAGGACAGTGGCACAAAATGTGTTCGATGGTCTCCTCACAGCCGCATGAGTTGCATGCCGTACTGTTAGCCATACCTATGCGATGAGAGTATGCATTCGTCAATGCCACACCCAACCACATGCGGCACAACAAAGTTTCATCTCGACGGGAGAGTCCGGATGGCAAGCGAAGTCGTAAATCAGGGTCGATAGAATATAAGCGCGAATTGGAGAAACCCTGCGTATTCCATTGCTGAAAAGTGACGCGACGAGCAAGCGATTGCAGTTGTCGCGCCGCGTCCGTTCCAGAGAGTGGTATGGGCATCTGCTGGTCTTTTTCGTGAGCCGATCGTGCAGCTTCATCAGCGCGGTCATTGCCGGCAATTCCACAATGACTCGGCAGCCACTGAAATGTTATATCATGTCCGTGCTCGAGTGCTTGGTGGTAGTCTTGCCTTATTTCATTCACTAGCTGCTCGTTTAATCCATGCCGCAGAGCAAACTGTATTGTTTGTAAGGCTGACCTCGAGTCGCAAAAGATGGCCCATCGATTAGGTGGTTGCCGAAGTATGTACTTAACCGCTCCTTGTAGCGCTGCGAGTTCCGCTGCTGTTGACGTCGTGACGTGGGAAAACTTAAGTTGCACTGATACGTCGCCAGATGGAACAACCACTGCTCCGGTAGAACTGTTGTAATTAGTGGACCCATCGGTGTAAACGTGTATGCGGTCCAAGTAGGTTTCGTTTAGGAGACGCAGTGACAATTGCTTCAGCGCAAGTGGTGACAGGCGTGCCTTCTTAACGATTCCTGGAACCGATAGGCACACATGAGGTTGATGAAGACACCACAACGCAGATGCCGGGCGCATCGCAGGCTTGAAGCCGGATGGTAATATGTCTCGGTGATTGGTCACAATACCGCAGAACAAAGCACGTGGCCTCCGCGCTGGCAAACACGCTAAATGATGGGATGGTAGCCGTGTTAGGTGCCGAATATGCGTTCTCAGGGTCTCAACAACGATATGCGATGTGACTGATTGCTCTTGTGCAATAAGGATAGTTGCAGTTGTCGATGAGCATCTCGGGGAGGCCAAGACATATCCTAAGTGTTTGGGCTTGCACGCACTGCAGTGCACGGATATTGGTCTTGCAAGTGTTGGACAGGGCCGGAAGACTGTATCGGAGAAAACCGAGAAAGAGGGCTGAATATAAGTGCAGCATTGAGCGCACGGATGGGCCCCAAGATTTTCCGGCGACGAACTTGAATACGTTCTCAATACAAATGAGTTTTTTCTTTAGATAGGAGACATGGGGGCTCCAGGTGAGATCACGGTCCACGATCACACCCAGAAACCTATGACTGTTCTTATAGGCAACAGATTGACCTTCGATGCTCACTGGGTAGAAGGTCATCGGCTTGCGTGTGAATGCCACTGCTGCGCATTTTTCTGTAGAGATAGTCAAGCCTTGCTGGCGAAGGTATGTTGATGTCAAGGTTGCTGCCTTCTGTATTCTTGCGCGCACTTGTGGTCTTGTCACTCCGGACGCCCAGATGCAAATATCATCGGCGTAAAGAGATATGTTAGCCGTCTGTTGGTAGTGTTTCGGTGAGCCCCACCAGAATTAAATTAAAAAGAGTCGGGCTCAACACACCACCTTGTGGGACACCACGACTGATAAAATTCTTATTGGTCGGCCCATCTTCCGTCAGGACGAACATTGACCTCTGTGTGAGATAGCTTCTAACCCATGAAAGACGTGTCCTCCAAGCTCCACTGCCTCGAGAGCATCGAGAATGGCCTCATGGGTCACGTAGTCATAAGCGCCTTTCACGTCTAGGAACAGTGCTACAGAAAGCCGCTTCATAGTTTTCTGCTGCTGAATGGAGGTCACTAGGTCAATGACGCTATCAACTGAAGACCGACCTCTTCGAAAGCCAGCCATAGAGTCAGGGTAGATTTTGTAATGTTCTAAGTACCACTCCATGCGTGTCAGCAGCATCCTCTCCATTACCTTGCCGACGCAACTTGCCAGTGCGATGGGCCGGTATGATGCCAGGTCCAAAGGAGACTTTTCAGGCTTCAGTAGAGGCACCAGGCGGCTGCACTTCCACTCGTCAGGGGACTATGCCGTCATGCCAACCAAAAAAAAAAGAATGAAATACATGAAAATGGGACGGCTATGCGCATGTTCTTACGTACAAAGAATCCCATTTCTTTTGATAAAATTAGCTAGAAATTTTTGTACCAACCTAAGTTATTAGGTCATGAATTAGGCAAATCCAAACACAGCTAACAACCCTCGTTTTCGTTCACTTACCAAGTAGAATTAAGGCCGAAAACAATGTAACCCGCCACGGTGGTCTAGTGGTTATGGCACTCGACTGCTGACCCGAAGGTCGCGGGATCGAATCCCGGCCGCGGAGGCTTCATTTTTGATGGAGGCGAAAATGCTCGAGGCCCGTGTACTTAGATTTAGGGGCACGTAAAAGAACCCCAGGTGGTCAACATTTCCGCAGCACTCCCCCTACGGCATCTCTCATAATCATATAGTGGTGTTGGGACGCTAAAACCCAACAATTATTATTATTACGAAAAGAATATATAAATAAGGAAATACCAAGGCTGACTCGACGCCTGGTTGCGCATAAGATGCTAGACCATATTCGAAACTTGCATTATATCTAAGCAAGAAAGGCTGATGTAACAAAAAATGTCTTCATGGAATTAAAAAAAACCGGCAGATCCCACGCACTGTGGGAATCGATGTAATGCGAAGCAGCCAAATCATGCTTTACAAAATTTGCATGTCATGTTTTACATGTTAGGACCTGTCATTTACGTTCGTCATACAGTCACGTCGCGCAATACCAAATTTGGTGTATATCAAGCTAACGAAACGGCCGCGAGCGCGCCATGAGCGTGGCATGCAAGTCATGTCGCACATGACAAGTCATGATTTCCATATTACCACTGGATGATTTATGTTCGTCATACAGTCACGTCACTCAATACCAAATTTGGTGTATATCAGGCTAACGAAACGCCCGCGAGCGCGCCATGAGCGTGGCATGCAAGTCATGTCGCACATGACAAGTCATGATTTTCATATTACCACTGGTCATTTTTGTTCGTCATACAATCACGTCACTCAATACCAAATTTGGTGTATGTCAAGCTAACGAAACGGCCGTGAGCGCGCCATGAGCGTGGCATGCAAGTCATGTCGCACATGACAAGTCATGATTTTCATATTACCACTGGTCATTTTTGTTCGTCATACAGTCACGTCACTCAATACCAAATTTGGTGTATATCAGGCTAACGAAACGGCCGCGAGCGCGCCATGAGCGTGGCATGCAAGTCATGTCGCACATGACAAGTCATGATTTCCATATTACCACTGGTCATTTATGTTCATCATACAGTCACGTCACTGAATACCAATTTTGGTGTATATCAAGCTAACGAAACGCCCGCGAGCGCGCCATGAGCGTGGCATGCAAGTCATGTCGCACATGACAAGTCATGATTTCCATATTACCACTGGTCATTTATGTTCATCATACAGTCACGTCACTCTATCCCAAATTTGGTGTATATCAAGCTAACCAAACGGCCGGGAGCGCGCCATGAGCGTGGCAGGTAAATCATGCTTTTCATGACAAGCTAGTCATGATTTTCATGATATGACCAGCCATTTATGTTCGCAATACGGTCATGTTATGCCATACCAAATTTGGTACAAATCCCATTAACGAACGGCCAGGAGAGCACAAAGTCGTAGGCGGCTAGATAGCTAGATAGATAGATAGCTAGATAGATAGATACGCTCAAAGTCGCCGAAGTTCGCTAAGAAATGCTTCGCATTTAAAAAACAGATGGCGGTGGAGGGACGTGTTCTAGAGGGTAGCGAGACCACTTTTTCCTTCCAATTCTTCCTTCCATTGAACTGCGAAGTACGTCTGGAGAAGCGCCTCTGAAAACAGCTCGTAAGCCTACTACACTTGAAATGAATGGATAAGAGGCGGAATAAGGAAAAATGATTATCTCGCTTAGATTAAGTACCCAGAATAGACACATGGTGAAGCATTCAGGAAAGCATAATAATGTGAAATATTTTATGGGGCTCGGATGTAGAACTTTGTCGCTGTTTTCTTTTCAGTAATTTATAAGAGGCAAACGACAACCCAGAAACTGTGCCCCTCCTCGTTTTTTTCTAGTCCATGTTTCTTTTGCGCAGCACCTTGCTTAATGATGTACGACAGGCTCGTCCAGCAGCATCAACTGCGTTGATGCAATTGTTATTTTCACATACATGTGTGTATATGGCGAATTTCTCACCAGTTTCTCACCTACAGCTTTCCCTTTCGCCCCAGGACGATATCAAGATCTTTTGATCATCCATATTTCAAGTGCCCAGCGAGTAACTTACAGGTACATCTGTGCTTTGAGTTGAACTGTTATTTAACGAACGTGCTTTTAGATTTATGCTTGAGTGTACGACACAGCATCTGTGCTGGTATATATTACACGATGGTCGTAAAAAAGAAATGTCTGTACTCTCTGTAAAGGAGTGAAGGAGCTATATATGTCTTTGTATCAAGCATTGTTCCCTCGTTCGACTGCGAGAACAAATCACCACCATTAATGCTTTGTGTTCAGTATTGGTGGTATCTTTCTAAGATATCTTCGTGCCCCAAAAAGGTTTTGCCATTAGATATTTACACAATAATAATATTTATAATATCTGGGGTTTCACGTCCCAAAACCACGATATGAATATGATAGACGCCGTAGTGGAGGGCTCCGGAAATTTTGACCGTCTGGTCTTCTTTAATGGGCACTGACATCGCACAGTACACGGGCTTCTTGTTTTTCGCCTCCATCAAAATACGACCGCCGGGGCTGCGATCAAACCCGCGACCTTCGGGTCAGCAGGCGAGCACCACAACCTCTGCTACACCGCTGCAGATTTAGTAATTTACATAAATGACCTAACGACATAAAATAAAGTCACACGTGTGCTCATAAGCACGTATTCCTTTCGTTCCATCTGTACCTTGGTCTATTACAACGTTGAACGCCGATCTTCTGCTTTACGATGGTGTGACGGAAAAGACAAATAGATGATAAAGCTTCAACCCACGAATTATAACAACATAAAGCAGCTAAGTCGTGCCAGACGATTTTCTCAAGACTTTGTGATTTAACTGAAACACTCAACGCTCGACTTACCTTACTTTGGTTAGAAGGGCATGGTCAAAAGTGAACCGATCACCGAGGAAGTGAAACATCTAGAGGTGCAAAAAGCTTCATAGGGGTAGGAGGGAGGGTGCGATCAACACAGTCGATTAAAAGGAAAAGAAGATGCCTTTCGCCTTCGAGTCATCTTGGGCATATTCATAGGGGACCATGTGACTTTTAATTGTTTCAGCTACCACCACCAAAAGAAAATAAAGCCGAGACGGCGAAATCAACATAATCTGGATGCATGTGCCACTTTGTCAACTTCAATTTGTAAGGTCGAGACAAACCGTGCACTCAAAACTTGATTTCTACATCCGCTTGGAATGTGTACGCAATCGCAGTGATTACAAGAAGCGGCGCCACTCCTGATTTAGCTTTGACGTGTCTTATTGCAACCCCAAGGGTGCTTTGCCAGAGCAGCGGATAATTATTCCAAAGCGTAGAGGCTCATGCCTGCCGGTTACACGTGCCAAGCGCCCTTGACATCTCCGTGATGGTTGAAAGCCGCTTCTTTAACTACGCTGGTATATGCCACAATGTCGATGACACACGAAGGAAAAAGGCTTGCTTTATATTCTAATCTTCCATCGGCCTAGATTTACTAC
Source organism: Rhipicephalus appendiculatus (assembly GCA_030522465.1). Classification (NCBI taxonomy): domain Eukaryota; kingdom Metazoa; phylum Arthropoda; class Arachnida; order Ixodida; family Ixodidae; genus Rhipicephalus; species Rhipicephalus appendiculatus. Next base: position 27,832 of record JALIZH010020458.1, on the reverse strand, counting down.
GTCGATACATCTCAGTCTGTCTGGCTTTACTGAGCCACGCAGACATTAGTAATGTTCTCACGTCTCGGGGACTGCATGCTCAATTATTGTAAGCTGTATGACATGGTCATTATGAGCTGATGAGACTATGCAAATAAGACACACATTCTGATGTAATTCGTTGGGTAAAACGTCCGAATAGCACACTGACTATGAGAGGAATCGTAGTGCAATTTTCCAGAATAACACTGACCAGTCTGTACTTCCTTAACTGGTACCCAAAACATGCAATGTAATAGAATATATTAGGTGTTTGTTTTCATTGAAATGCGGCCGGGAATCAACTCGTTCAGTAACGGAATGCTCGCACAGCAACAAAATGGCTTAACCACATCTACATAGTAATGAGGGACTTGCAAGTCATCCCCTAATGTAGTGTGTTAATGGAAGAATGACGCTTCATATGCTCATTGAAGGAACAAAAGATACCTGCAAGCGAATTATGTAAAAACACTGAAACGTGGTCCTTGGAAGAACTTATCGATGAATTCTACAATCTGTGTCACTTCAGGAGTGACATAATCCTGTGTCTTGATATAGTACCTGTTCATGAAAATAGATGCGAAATACTTGCTCTAATTTTTATAGTGAAAACTGTGAAAAGAGAAATTCTAGTCACTGAAGCAACCTAAAGGTTTGCAAAATATTGCGCGTAGCTAATCTGGATTTTGATTTATCTAACTTGGATGTATTTATAACAATCATGAAATACCTGGGAGCGTAGCAGATCAGTTTGTACATAACACAGCTGTAAATGAGATTAGCTAGAATGAACGTTTTAAAAAGAAGACGGAATTAAAGGCAACGAAAATAAGTGCAAACGTATACTCGTTATTTTGGCCCAAATGCTTCCGTATAGCATATGAGCTTCATAAATCCCTGATTTCCCATCCCCTCCCATAAACACGAGGTATGGGTCTGTTGGTTCATTCTTAGGCCCAATTATGTGCAATCGTTAGCTTTAATGTTTGTCAGTGAGTGGGTCATAGCTGACGCGACTACCCCGTAAGCTTTGTGTTCATAAAATAGAACTTTTTATGGTTCCTTGTGGCAGCAAAAAAAGTGCAATAGGATTGATTTATTGTGCAGTAACGTTTGTCCTGAAAGCAAAGCAAAACAGCTCATTTCGCATTCAAGGTCATCTTTTAAAGAATATTTATCCACTCACAAGTGGCAGTCTCACAAATATAAAGATAGCAGAGTTAAAATTTGAATCGTGCAATATGCATACACTGGCTGCTCACAAGTGGCAGTCTCACAAATATAAAGATAGCAGAGTTAAAATTTCAATCGTGCAATATGCAAACACTGGCTGCATGCGTGGTCGAAGTTGTCTGGTACAGCGCGGCGCTATTAATGCGAAAACGCCATGGTCATCTATCAGGTTTTAGATGGAATAAAATGACAGGCGGTTTCGCCTGCTTTGAAGTAATCAATGTCCACAAAAATATAAATAAAAACAAATAAAATAATAAGGGATTTATACTATGTTGTTTAAATGATCACCCCTGCCCGTTTTCGCTGCAGCCTTATATTTGCAGCTCGGTTCATGACCGTACAGGCAACTAAACACAGTGACTGACCTGGCAACACCACCCTACTCACCACAGCATAGAGAAAATAATGTGAATAAAGGAATATATATATTTGCTAAAGCAGCAGCAGCGAATTCCCGAAGGCGAACATCGAGTGCAGCAATAAATCTGGCAGGTAAAGCATAATAAAAGAAAGTTCGTTTGCTGTATTTACTGAGGCGCGTCTAACCAAGTATCATACTGATTGCTGTCTCACTCTTTTTTTCTCTCTCAGGATTTCACAGGAAAGCGCGAATGCTGCCACTTTCTGCCTTCTCTTTGCTCATAGTTCTGGCGAGTCAGCGTTGTCAGTTCCGTCTATAATGAGCGGATTTGGGGTTTTTTTTTTTGGTTGAGGCGCTTGTAAAATTTCCAGGCGCTTGTCACGCTTTCTGGGATTATATGTATTTTCCAGCAAATATAGTTATTTCAGAGATCACCACGTTCACCAACAGCGAGTTGGCCGTTCACTAGTAGCGCGTTTGTCGAAAACTTTGAGTAGTTGAATGCTGAAGTCTAACATACGCGAACGTAGGAGGAACCAACAGTTAATGTTAATCATGCACTGACAAACGTGCATTCAACCGAAGGGAGACTACCCTGGAGACAATGTTAAAAAGGATATATGTGCTTTCGTTCATAGTTGCGCATATTCGTCACTTCGTACTTGAGTTACATTTTTTTAATTATAATTAAAAATATTTTCACGAACGGAAGAATTCATTAAAAATATCCGCTTCTTTTGGGCTTCTTCGCTAAGGTCGCGCTGTCTTTTTCGGGCTTCTTTTGTGGTGATTATATGCTTGTTAGCTCAGTAGCATCTGGAAACACATCGGTAAGTTGAACTTCCCAAACCAAAACGCAAAAAGCAAGTATTTAAAGTTGTGCTTACTTGATACCTTACTTACCTAACAGACAAAACATGCTTTACAAGCACGAATTTTACAACATTTGGGCGTATTTAAAGTTGACTATAATAGAAAAATTCGGCCAGTGCAAAGCAAGAACTAAAAGTAACTATCCTTACCGCTATTACCGAAATGACATTAACTGGCAGCTACTGTATCTCACCCTCTTTAAGATTCGGGCTTTTTCTATGATTTAGTTGCGTTGCAGGCCTCATACTTCAGAAAGTCAATAATTCGCCTTCGGGGAACTTGCTTATATGTCGTACATCACGCTTAGTACTAATTACAACTATCTGAAGTTGCATTTTTCATACTGCTGTGTGCAGATGCCACCTTTTTTGTAGGCTCGCGAAAAATGTTCACTCGCGACCACATTGAATGTCGTTTGATTGAATGCCCGTAAAAGCTGCCCCTTTTGGCTCTTGAATCTTCAGTAGGCAAGGTTGGTTGAACTGATTCAACCAACGAGCGAACTGTCAAGCACGCACGTAAACAAAAAAAAAAAAAAAAAAAATGGTTTGTGAAGGTTGTTTTGCCATATAGCTCATATGCTTAACAGGCAAAGCACGCTTTACAGGCGCACAGTTGACGGCCGTCTTTCATATATCAAACCAAAGAGGAAGAGGAAATACTGGTGAAATAATGGCGTAGCCAGAACTTTCTTTTTTCGGGGTAGGGGTGGGGGGTAGGGTTCAACTATACTTTATGTATGGTCGCGCGTTTGCTTGTATGTGTGCGTGTCTATATACACATACGAAATTGAAAATTTTCAGGAGGGGGGGGGGGTTCAACCTGCCCCTCGATCTCCGCAATGGGAGTGCAATCACGCAAAAAACACACGAATAGAGAATTAGGTTTTCACGTGTATGCTTGCAAGTCAGGCTTTCATGTTCTGCGTATATTTTGAGTCTGAATTTTGGGAGGAAGTTTACAAGAACGTGATGAAGCACGAGGCGGGACAAGTATGCATTTTCGAGAAATCTTCGGTCAGGCTCTCTTATAATGAATGGTTCCTTTCAGCCTACTAAGGTAGGGCACCTTGAGGTCGTTAGTTTCAACGCAGGATGAAAAAGTTTGAACCAACTTTGGTTCATTTTATAAACTGCGGTACATTTTTATATAACGAATTGAAGCGATACACAATTGTGTGACGATGGTTTAATATTTTAGGTCTCTTTATCAGTTTTCTGCTTATGTTATTTTTGATTACCGTCTGCCAAAGTTTTTCTCCCTAGGGCAGAGGAAGCAGGCAGAATTAAAAGTTGGGAAAGACCGCCTACTTAAAAAAATGTTGTTAAAGCTTGATCTTTCTGTTTGCTATGCATCTTTCTATTTTACTAAGACGACCACTTCAAAGTTAGTGGAGACATACATTCCGCATCTATGGATGGAATATTTTAGGCAGGGATTCTGCTGCAAAAAAAAAAATCGAAGAAGACAGGTTGTAGTTACGCGACCGTAACAGTGAGTGATGTTGATAATTTTAAGGACTGTGCAGCACTCACAAAAAGGACAAGGGACAGAAGAAGTGCACATGACATGCCCTGACATGGGCGTCGTGTGCACTTCTGTCCCTTGTACTTTTTGTGAGCGCTGCAGAGTCCTAAGCATGAATCCATACCAACTAGCTCAATTTTCTATACTAATGTCTATAATTCCTTCTTTGGAAGAGCACCAAACAAGTAATTACAACAAATCTGATGGAGTTCATTTAACGTTAAGGTATATGTACAACAAAGTAGGAAACAGTTCAGTTATCCAATTTTTAAATTACACTTGTTTCGTAAAACGTTAGATGGCGGCCACCAAACATCACAAATCCAGATGAAAAAGAGGGGCAAGAAGCCTGCTGTAGCATTCTGGAAAATTACCAGCAAGCTATTCTTATCAACACATATCTGTTCACTACCAAAGTGGGCGCCCTTTACATTTAGCATGAAGGAATAAAGCCAAAATGGCACATCGAATGTGAGCACTAAGAAAGTGATGGATAGTCTGCAGCTACAAATAGAAAATTTTATTTGAGATTTTCCTGTTAATCATCGGTTTTTATTTCACACGCATTCTTTCGATGACGCAAGTGGACACGCATAAGCAGAAGCTTTACTAAAGTAAGTACTGTAACTGATTTACGAATTTAAATATAATTTACATTAGTAAGGCAGCTGCTCACCCTCTAATTCTTGTCAACTGTGAGTATCTTGCTCCTTCATTGGTAGTGAAAAGATGCCGCTTTCTGAAAGATCGAACGGGACGCTTGGTCGGACAATCACTGCACAACGTGAACACGAAGTCCAGCCACGAACTGAAGAGATGATATATAAAAGCTGATATATAACATGGAGGACTCATATATGACTTCTGCATATGGAGGGAGAATTCATAAACATGGCGTGTATATGATTACATGGAAGTAATCAATAATGGAAGTAAAAGGGATATCGCGAGAGGCAATATTTTGAGAAAAGGGACTTATTCTTCTTATAGGAGAAATTCAGCCGCCCTTACGTTATCGGGAAAATGGGGGGCACGCAAAGCTTGGCTGTAGCTTACCAAACGTTCTGCTTTTCTTTTAGGTGCCGAACACTTTAGGGGGCCGGGCTGTCGTATGCTGTAGTATGCTGTCGTCGTCGCTTGGCGTAGTGCTCTATGTGCAGCATATTGAGGGCGCGCTCACGCCAATGAAAAGTCTTCTTCTTGTTCTTCCAGCGCCTTCATGATGATCACTTGTCATCATCAGCAAAAAAAAAAAAAAAAACTAGTGCGCTTGGCGTAACGCAGGCAAAACCACGTACAAAAAGGAAAATAAAAGAGGAAGCAAGTGCGTTATAGAAATAGAGAGAAAGAGGAAAATAGGAAGAAAATAGAAAGGCCAAGAAGGAGAAATAAATGGACAAAGAGTGAGGAAGAAATAAATGTAAATTAACAGAGAAAAAAAGACAGAAAAAGACGAAAAAGGACGAAAAAGAATGACTTTCGTTAGGAAAAAAGATGCGGAAATACTAACGTGTGCAGAGCAGCTCACTCCGTGCTGCTGCGTCCGCATTTCACACAAAAGAACTATTTTCGGTCATTAGGCATTATCGTTTTATTCGTATTTATGCTTTTTAATCTCATAGGGTTGGTACGCACGTTCACAATGCTGTCAACATTTACTGTCATGTTTCCTCTTCTAACTGTATGGGGCGGTTTAGAATGATATGCTTAGGAGTCTGTTATGTCAGATTACAAGTGCTGTTATGGCATGATATATGCTTGCCCGCGCTTTTTTTTTCTCTTTATTTCTTCACGGTAAGCAGGCTGCCTTGGACGTTTTTCAACCCAAATTTGTTGCAGTCCATAATTTAAGAATGTTAGCTGATTGAGGAGGACGTACAGAATCTAACAATATCTCTATATTAGTGCATATAAAATAAACATGCCTCTGCCAGGCACTTTTGTTGATGTAAGCAATTCCGCTTGCTCCACAAGACAGTGAAGGTACTTTTGCGCTAGCAGATCCACAAGCCTCAGCCAGTTCACAGCTTATTTCGTTCTTTTCCTCTCCCTTATTTTATCTTTATATTCCCCTTTCCGCTCCCCCCCCCCCCCCCTTAGGGTAACTAAACAGATAATTTTCTCGTCAACATCCTTGCCTTCTGTTTTCGGTTTCCTTCCTTGTTGCCTATTCTGCGTTAAATGACACTCCGGCACGTTTGACACAGTATGACATCATCTTCCAATTGTTTCTGTCTCTTCGTGCTGACATTCCTAATCTTTCTGCTTCTCCCCCCTTTCTCAGTAAGCCTCGTGCGATAATACGCTTTCCCATACCCGATAAACAAGTTGAGAAGATTAGAAGAGTTGGAAAAAACATGTTTACGAACTCTTTCCTTAGGGACTTCTTCCGCATTATTTTCTCAGTACAGTTGCCTGAAGAAAAGGTTACGCCGAGGCCAGAATAGGATTATTACGCACGCGCGCTTGGGATTTTCTCAGTTCCACCGAATATGCCGTCCAAAAATGAGTAGTGGCTTTTACTGAAAAAGCCTTTACTGAAAAAAGCTTTTACTGAACTTTTACTGAAGAATGAAAAGCGTCGTGCTTGCAAAGCTGCAACGCCAGATGACGCGTAGGAAAACAATGATTGTGAAGTTACAGAATGGTGAACATTAAAAAAAAACCTATGTCGTTTTTTTTCCCGGCTGGTTGACACAATAAAAGACTGGAAAATGTGTTTGATAACTTGTTTTACGAAAAAAACAAGAAATTCTACTTTTTACGTTTCTACATTATGTTTACTTATTTGTAAATAAAAGGCATCCATAACGCTTTCATGACACGATGGCTGATATCAGTTGCGTAACAGAGTCAGAAGAGCTTTTGTTACATGATGCGATGGCTGAAGTCAGTTACGTAAAAAAAGAGTCTCACCACCGGGAAAGTGACAACACTGTCTTCCGAGGCAACAGGCATTCACAAAAAAACACGCCTCTCCGTCCCTCTCCGTTTCCCTGTTTATCATTGTCTCTGCCATTTTTAGCTTCTCGCACTATGTGGTTTATGTTTTTTTCCCATGGCTGCTGAATGACCTGATTTGAATACCTTCAGAAATAGCAGTACACTGTTGAAAACTACACAAGGTCTTTACTCCCCCAGGAAGCGTGAAAATTGTCACTTCTTCTTATGGCAGTAGCCAATAAGAAACTCTCTCGCACATTGGCGACATCAGCTTTCACGCATTTAAAAGCGTATGCTGCCAGCTTGCGAAACTAGGTCATGTCCCAATGGTATAATGGCTGATAGCTTGAGCCATATTTCTTCCTTTTTAAACAAGAATTTTAAAGAAATGAAATGGACAGAGTGCTTACATGTTTTCGGCAACTCTTGTTCACCATGAAGACATGTGAGGCCATCTACAATAGGGTGACCTTTTCATCTGTAAGATATAAAGTAATTACGAATACCGGTGATGGAAGCAAAACTTCAAAGAAAGGCGATCTTGTTTTACCAGTGCCTAGTGGACGCTCCAAAGGCTTCGCCAGTGTCATTATTCAACTTGGTGCCAAAGCTGCTTACGCGCTTCGACCCGGAAGCACAATTTTTCTTATCCTTCCACAAGGCGCGTTGTCGGTGAGACTATCGAACTCTATACTAAAAAAAAAAAACAACAACAACAAAAAAAAAAAGAGATCCAAAGTCTACTCGGCCGTGAGTGCCACTCCGCGTTTCTGACTGCTGAACTTTCCTCTCTTCTACCACACTTAGTATTTTTTTTCGCTCGTTTGTTTGAGGACGTGAATGATCACATCAATCTAGCTTGCGGGTAGGCTTAATCTAGTTAGTTGTCGCAGGCATAAAAATTGGAAAGGGTGAACAGTGTTGGTTCGGCTTTGGTTAAGGTCTCACAGGAAGAAAGCCATCGCACATGTTGAGAAAAGGAAGTGTCTTTTTTTTTCATAACTTTACCTCACTTCTTTTGTAGGCAGCTCCTGAAAGTTATTCCATGAAGAAAGAAAATCTAGGGTCTTGCCCTACGCCTTGTTACAGCCCCAAGGGCCGCAAAATCCCTGTTGGATGTCTTGGCCACGAATGAACTTTTGAAGCGCTTGTGACCTTTAGCAAAATTATTTATGGTTTTCTTCCTTTCCCCTTTTTTATTGATTGTCTCTCCTTTCCCTTCGACGAGTACATGTTAGCATATCGATCATGTCCTTCTTATTATCTCAGCATTTTCTGCTTTATACGTCTCTCTCAATCACTCCATAATTCTTCGCAATCTTGATAATCACCTGATCTTTCGATTCATGCTTCAGTTTTAACACAAAAGTGTTTTATGCTGGGTCCACCAAGACTTCAGTGATGTATTTCCGTCATAGAAATGACGTACAAAAATGCATGACTAGATTGGAAAGGAAAAAAAATATCGCCACCCAAGCACTCCGTACAGATGATTAACCAGCGAAGCTGAAACTTGCGGCCACCGTCGGTTGCAAACGTCGTAGCCGAAGCCGTTCGAGAAACTCCCGCCGAAAGTGGGCGTCGGCCCCAACGAACGCGTTTTCGTCGTTGCCTCGTTGACGCTGCTCTTCCTATAACGTCGCTTCTTCGGCTCGCCGTTGTCGCTTGCGAAAGAGACGGAGAGCTAAGCAATCGCCGTCTCTTTCGCCCTGACGCAGGGCATCGGTCCTAGCTTGGCAGCTTCGCAAGCGATCGCTGGTCTGTTTATGCCTTGGTGATGAATTGTTACGAAAGATCAAACCGACCGGAAACGGCCCTGCAAGAATGCATTTTTACAATATGCTGTCGGCTGCCGTCATAATAATAGTGGGCGTTGGAGGTGTAGTGCAATCAGTCGACACAAATGTTAATCTCTAAATCAAGGTTTTTATATCGTTATTCAGGGTACCCGCTTAATGGCGGTAATACGAGGAGAAAAGTTCCTTCAGCGTGGCTCATAATTTGGCCTGGGGGGGGGAGAGGAGCGATCTATCATGGAATTTAAGTATGGCTGATGTTTGCCGGCTTTGTATCTTTACTTTTAACAGCGAAGTTGTTCTTGGTCGAGCCTTTCATGTCCGTATCCCTGGTAACGCTTGTGGGCACCAAAAACAGGTATGCGCCCCAGACATTTGATAAATCCCACTATTCACAACTGGTCCACTAAAAATGAAGCCAAACGTTAGCTCAACGAACGGATTCATGCGACAGAAACTGTGCGGCCTTTCAGAAAACTATCATCATCATTAGCGCTTATGGCCCACAGAAATTGGGTAAATCCCACCACACACAACTTCCACTTAAAATGGAAGAAAGCAACAGTTACCCCAACAAACGGCGTTCACTTTACTATAGTCTCACCACTGTCACGTGATAATTTGTGGTTTTAAAATGTGGTGGCTATACCACTACCTCAAATCTTAACAAAGAGTGTTTAATAAAGAGCAGTGATACAACACATCGGAACACCGTAAGCGAAGGCTTCTTTGTAAACCTGTATATAAGAATGGTATGGTCAAAATGCATTAAAACTGTACTGCTACCTCTAAGCTTTACAAAGAGTGTTTATTAAAGGGCTGTGACACAACATATCTGAAAGACTCGCAAAACATAGCAATGCGTTAGCCTGATGTAGGGGACGCCACCAGCTTTGCTGTTTTTGTCGGTGTCCGCGAAGCGGAGCTGGTTGAATTTTTTGCCCCTTTTTTATGTTTTGCTACGACTTGTTTCCTATGTTTCGTGTTTTCATGTGCACGATTCCTGATAATATAAAGTAGTGAATTTCCCACTTCGAAGCGAAAAAAAAATATTTCGAGATAATAATGCTCACTGTGCATCTGCTTCTGCTACTGCACTCATCATATCGATTGCTAGTTTCATACACCCAGTCCTCACTTATTTAATGCCGATAAGTAGAACGCTGCGTAAAATTCGCTCCTTTACGGGTTGTGTAAGACGTTGCAAATAATATTCTGTTGCTAGCCTTTTGATCTTTCTACAGCAAGATGTAGCACTTTAGAAAATCTGAATGAAGGTATATGTCCTTTTTTGAGGTGTTTGACATGAGATCGCACCTAGGGTACTCATGCTTATAGCGAAGGTGGCAGGGCATGATTGAGGTACGCAGAAAAGGACAGGACGAGAAGTGTGTTCAATTGCGCTGGACAACGTTCGCTATGAATCATAATCAAATTGCCCACTCACATTTACTTTCAAATATTTGTATCCCTCGTAACCACAGACACACTCCTCTAATATCTGCAGTACTACGGATTTAGTGTGCCTGTAATGCCGAAAAAGATTGAAATTACCACAACTGAAACTTCTTCATACGTAACAACTGGCTAATAGAATCGCAATTTTTCTATAAGAATCATCGTTTACTTAAAATATATACATATCTGAGGGGCCTTTTGTATAAGCAGGCAAACTGATGCCTAAAATATATTGTACGTACACACCAATTTACACAACCGATGGCGATAACTATATTCACAGCGGCTCAGAGTGGTACAAGGTGGTTAACAGAGGACGTGAACTCCTTAGGCTTAAAAAAAAACTACAGCACGCAGAGGCATTGATTATGTAGAAATCAGCAGGAACAGCCGCCATGGCAGTACAGTGGTTAGGGTGCTCTGATAGTCGCGGCTTCGATCCTGGCCACGGCGATCACATTTAGGTGCCCGTTTAAAAAAATTGGCCGCGTATCTGCGTGCTTCGCTGCAAATGTCATCGAAAGACGATAGTCTTCTGCCGGTCTCATCCGCGGCCACCTGTGATGCTGTTCTCGACCATTTCCGTCCTGGCATGACCAAGCGTCTTCTCGCCGCAAGCGCGGTGTTTTTGGCAGCGTGTAAAAAGCTGAGAAGGCGCGCAGAGCGACCACGAAAAGAGATTCTCTTGTTTGCAGCGACGAGGGCAGACTGCGCCAGCTATCGCGCGTCGGATGAAACACGCGGCACTTCGCGCGACCTCGGAGATAGACGACGGCTCTTCGCTTTTGCAAGGCAGCCCGCATTTTCAGCGCAGCCTATGAAACACTAGGGTCTTCAGAATTAAGTATCTATGTATTTTCTATAAAAGAACACACCACTTGATACTTCCGTATTTGTTGCGCCTCAGATATGCGTAATATTTGCTTTTTGATCGACAATGTTCACAAGTATGCACAAAAACGACTGATCAAGTTGGCTGGGCGTTCAGAAAGCAGTCAAACTTTGGCCAACCGCTGAATCGTGCGACGTGCCGACAAACAGAGAAACAGACAGACGGACAGACAGACAGACCAAAATTTCTCCGTTTAAGTATCCCAAGAAAGACTATCGTCTTTAAAAACCCTAGGTGGTGGAAAATAAACGGAACGCTCCACTACGGCGTGCCTCATAATCGCATCATTGGTTTTGGTGCGTAAATTCCACAAGTCATTGGAGTAGAATGAACAATGTATAGAATTTTTTCTGCCTTGTGTGCAACCTCTTGCAGTCCCACTGGTCGCTTGCTATTAGCTGCTGCGAACGGGTGTTTCACTGCAGCAGGCGCAGCAAGAAGTGGGAGTGGGGCCTTCCAACGATTTCCCGAGGCTTTAAGCCATGAAAAACGTGCTTGAGGCCATTTGTAGCAGCCTAGAACAGGGAATTGGAGTTGTGTGAGGCCACATGTGTGTTCACATGTGCTCGTGAGTACGCACTCCAAATGGTCGATGAAAGCGGAGGAGGTTTATCATGTGATGAAACAGACTTCTGACATTTCAGACGCAGGTCGTGTGCTCTGGTCTGCCTACGCGATGTCTTGCACCGGCTGGTGGACCTTGCATGTGTGGCAACATCTAGAAGCGAGGTGCAGCGGGATCTTAACTGCGCAATCAGTTGAATGCCGTGCAAAGGCTACGAGGGAGAAGGCCATTCACATTGTTTCGCTTCTGGCGAACGACCAGTGGTGTGCCTATATGCTACCTCGGGCACGAAGTTTCACCACCGGCTGTCTCAGCTTGTAAACGTAATGCAAAACAGAAAGTATGCTCCTCCAAGTTGCGATCACCCCTCCGCCACGTTTTTTTTTGTGATGGTAGCCACATATATCACAAATTTAAATCATTGAAACAGATCTGTGAGAGTATATAAAGTAAACAATTTTTATATATGAAGTTGCAGCTTACAAGAACTTACTGCACTGCTTACAACCGTTTTGCAAAAATATTAGCGTTTTTATAAAGGAAAAGAGTGTAAATTTAAGAGCTCGTTCTTCGTTGTTAGACACAATATTAATGGGAACTAACAGACAATGATGCCACGGAAAGTATAGGGGATGTTATTGGTAGTAATTGTATTGTAGTTGTGAATAAAAAATTGTGGACGAAAAGATAACTTGCCACCGGCAGGGACCGAACCTGCGACTTTCTAATAACGCGTCCGATGCTCTAACAACTGAGCTACGGCGGCGGTGATCCCTCCGTCGAGTTTATAGGGTATAGGCTATATATGTGCATTAAACGTAGGAGTGTCCGTCAGCGCCGAGAGTACCCATTACAGCGAGTGTGGAAGCACTCTTTTTCTTGCCTGTTGGCGTCACGGAGCACGTGATCTTATTACGAGCTGGCAGCTGACCAATAATATCTCGCATACTACCTGAAGGCATCGAGTCTGTCAGAACGAGACCCTCGCCATGAATGAAGTTTATCTTTTCATCCACTTTTTTTTCTTTACATTTACATTACAATTACTACTGATAACATCCCCTATACTTTCCGTGCCATCAGTGTCTTTTAGTTCTCATTAATATTGTGTCTAAGAAAGAAAAACGAGCCCTTAAATTTACACTCATTTCCTTCATTCCTAGCGTGGGTCTCGTTCTGGCAGACTTGATGCCTTCAGGTAGTACGCGAGGGATTATTAGTCAGCTGCCAGCTCGTAATAACATGACGTGATACTCGAGGCCACCAGGCAAAAAAGAGTGTTCCACAGTAGCCGTAATGCCTACTGGCGGTGCTGACTGACACTCCCACGTTTAAATGAACATATATACTCTATAAAGTGGACGGAGGGATGACCGCCGCCGTAGTTCACTTGGTAGAGCATCGGATGCGTTATTCGAAGGTCGCAGGTTCGGTCCGTGCCGGCGGCAAGTTATCTTTTCGTCCACTTTTCTTTCTTCACATTTACATTACAATTACTGATAATAAGATCCCCTATATTTGCCGTTGCATCATTGTCTGTTAGTTCTCGTAAATATAGTGTTACGATAGCCATTTTTCATGACTGGGCTGCTGAGTGGAGTACCGTGTTGCTCCGCTGCTTTTACTCAGCTCTTTTACTCACAAACACGTTCTGAGTGATTGAGCTCTTCCATCTTTATGTGTCGTGGAAGAACGGTGACTAGGCATGGAAATACGCTATAAAGCTGAGCCGTTTTCCTGTAGAGTCGTAACTATACACTGCATATATGCAGTTTAGAGAACCGCTATATTAGTGTAATTTTTTACTGGAGATGGTAAAATATTGAAGGTAGGCTGCATTAAGTCAGTTACCCCAATACCATGATACTGATCTAGGAAACAACCAAAAAGGCTCAGGCGAAAAGTAAAAAAAGTATACTTCGTGCTTATAATTTTTGCCTTACTAACGTAGAGCAATTTTCCTCAATTCCGTCTCTAGGTACTAAAGCGCGCCGTGTTCTCCCAGGTGCAGCGATTTTCATTAAATGTAGTGCAATGCTTTTGTCGTTGAATTCATTCTGCGTTTGACGTGCTGACAGTAGGAATCATGACAGTTGACCTTGCGATATACTTTCCTCTTAACGGTAATCTAAAGCAAGCCATGAAGAAATTGCGAAAGCAATACGTTTGGGAAGTGCTGCGTTTTTGCTATTGTTTTCTGGTTGGCTATGCGCTCAGTGTGATATTCGACGTTTGATAATGTGCTAGGTGATATAACTTTCTCTGATTTTCCCCACATAATTTTTGCATTCAACTGGAATGAAAGCCTTTTTATTATTATTCTGGCGTACGGCGCACAAACGACTCTCTATAGAAGGCTACTAGTTCATAAATAAGCGACTCTCGAGTCTTTGAATACGAAACTCTAAGCGTATTTTTTCCGTTGTTGTCTAAAAGCCATTTACAACAGGGTAACAGAACTGACCAAGTCCTAAAAAGCACTGGGAGAGATGCGCGCCTGCACAAATAAGGAAGATCTCGATAAAACACTGGCGTAGAGAACACGACCTTTCCTTCACTAAAGCAATGGCTGAAAGCGGCGCATTTCGGTTGGCAGGCGCTAGCGGTCATCTATCACACTTCCATCATGACAATTTGCGGTTGTTTGGCACAGTTGAAAACAGACGATTCGTTTTCAACAGAAATGAAACAATCATAGAAGAGTTATTATAGAATGAACCTATCTTTTTGGCGCTATTTTCAGAAGCGAAAGAGAAAGAAACAAGTCATGGTTTTACCTAAGGTCGAGGCAGGGATAGCGACGTAGCAGAGTCAAAAGATTTGACAATGCAGAGTCTTCTTTTTACTTGTTTTTTAGTTTCATTTAATACAACAGTTATGTTATATCGTATAATTCTTTTTGAAACTGTCCCTTACCTTGCATTAGCGGATCGTAAACTCTCAGCTAAAGGCGTATGTTAACTACTCCCGCTACCGCAAAGGTTTAGTCATGATCATTGACGTTAGTTGTCGGTATGGAGATGTTCCACTAGAATCAACGTAGGTGCGTCCACATCATACGGTGCTATAGCCTCCAAGCACCAACAGACATTGTGCAAGCTCTCATTTATCAATTTACAATGAACATTGAACTAGTTTTGTAAAGACACGTTTACCTTTCGTGTTATGCCGACACGTATGACGGACTGCTCAAACTTGTTATTTTTAAAAGCACAATACACTGGTCTGATCTTTTCTCTGACTACGTCCAGATGGTGCTCGATGCGGCACCTCGCAATGACACATTCGGCACCACAGCCACTTCAATTACGAGTACATAAAAGCCGCGAACAGGACTCTCTCTCTCTCTTTGCTGATACTACAAAACACCACCTTAATGCGCTTCTAGAATTATTAAATACCAGTGTCTATCTGCGGTGACGCGACGGCACACAAAATGACGACAGTGGCACTCACGGTGACAACTGGAGAAAAAATTGAAGGACACTTTGTAAATTCAAAAGCGTGTTCTGCAAACGCCTGTGCCCATTGAGACGGGGTCGGTCAGAATGGAACGCGATGCGCGCGTCTCCCTTCTTGCATGACTGGACACGCTGGGCACAGCGACGCTACGCAAGCAAAGCGCGAGCGCTGTAGACTCCGACTCGACCAGCGTTCGTTGGCGCGCACCGGCGGCCACCTGGCACCATGCCAGGGCACGGACGGATGGACGGACGTGAGCATGAGACGTTAAAGGCTTTCGCCTTAATAAACTTGTGTTACCAGAGTACACATCTGGTCTCATAGTTTGGCAAATCCTGTGCTCTATTAAACAGAAATACCTGCTTCAATAAAGTGGAGGGACCTGGCATTCTAAAGCTGTCGACCTGTTCTAAAGACTAAGTAGAGAGTGCCTATTAATCGACTAACCCCAGCAGAATTAATAATACACAGCGCAAGACGAACAAAGGACGAGCAAAGGAACCACAAAGACAATGAATCACCAACTAGCCCAAACCCAAACCCAGCAGAAGCTGAAAAACCTGTCTGAAAACGTGGTATGCACTGTGGATGAACGTTTGTGCGATTCTGCCTTTTAGCAGGAGTCTGTAACAACAACACAGAAACGTTAAAGTTTCTTGAGAGTGCTGAACTGTAGAAGGACAGCATCTGACTCCGGAGGCCATCGGTTGAAAGCAAGTATTCTGTATATTTATGAACCTCCCAAAAGCAGGACATCAATATCGTCCAACGCACAAGAAGTGAAAGAGGCGATTTTGGTGTGTTCGCATCGCGGTGACAAGATGCCGACACTCGACGGGGCGTTACAAGCGCTGGTGTGAAAATCGAATACATTCAACTCCACGACAGCCGCTTGGGCATAAGACAGGCCTCACACACACGGAGACGTCTGGTGGTGTCACCGTAGATACTCCTCTTCTTCTTCTTATGTGAGTTTTATCACCACAGGCGGATGCTTGGGGGAAACTACTACAGACGACATGGTGGTATCGGTTGAGAGGAACACGAGGCGGCGGACAAGGGCGAACGCGAAGGTGCATGTAGTTTTTCCCAGGTTGCCTCAATAAACAAATAGGAATGGGTTTGCTTACTCGCGGAAGAGAGCTTCTTGGAGACATGTAAAAAAGAAATACTTGATGTTGTTTACAAAACGCCATCCATATTAAGCCATAAAAATATCTTCGCTGTAGAAAAAGGACAAATGTTAGCCGACGATCTTCCACGTTGAAAAGATGGCATGTTGTTTTTGAACTTTTTTCTTGGGAAGTGTCATCTTTTTTTCCCGTTTGAAGTTCCTTTACTGATTTCGTGGCCATCGTTTTTTGTTGTTTTGATGTAGCCTTTTAACAAGCAGGAGGCAGTTTTTTGAAGATTGTGTAAGCCTTGCCTCTTGCGCCTAAGGGACCGAGCAGACAAATATTTGCTGACCATCGGATGTTGTCAGGAGGCATCGGTATGAAGAGGGAGCACGTCTTTGAGCTGCGTTACACCAGAGGCCTCTTTGTTCGCTTCTCACGCCTCTTTTTTATTTTGCGTTAAAAAAAATCACGTCATCGGCGTGGTTTGGTCCTACGCAATCATTTGCCATGAGAAAATAAAAATAACAACAGCAAGCGGAGAACCATAGGCGTGCACTGGGTTCTCCACTACAAGAGCGGGGGGGTGGGGAGTGGGCGCAAATTCTTATGCTATGTGTGTTCTTCTGTGTCTAGTACAGAATTTTTCGCTCAGCATTTTAGCTTTAGTCACCGCAGTTACAACACCCCCCCCCCCCCCCTTGCCCCATTTCCCATGGGTCGAAAACAAACTCCGCAATGGATACAAGAAGGAAAATGGAACGATGGCGTGTTCCCATAAAGACATGCCATTGGTCTGCGGTTTTCTGGGGTAAAGGTTTGAAGTAAACAGATCTTTGAATGCAACATCAGGGACCCATGTTCGCCAATATCGCCAAGAAGCAAGCGTAGACATAGCCCTGCACATTAAAAAGGGGCGTGAAAGGTTGGACTAAGTCAAGCTATGGGGTGAGAGTGTTGCCCCCCTTGTAAATGATTAGCGAAGCAACCGCCCCTTCCCCTCCCATTCGCATGGCTATGAGGACAACTGAGGAGAGCATCTCAGAATATAGTATATCAGGGGACGCACGATCCCGAGGACACGCATTTAAATTACCTTGACGTGCTCTGGCTATTGCATTGCCACCCCATTCTGTTGAAGATTTCTGCACCTCACGCGGTGCTTCACCACCTCCAGGATGGGCCCAGCTATTGCCGAGCAATATGATGACGTCCCAAATTTCGGCGTTCAGTAACGTTATGGTTACGTCACAACATGCCATCAGTGATGGTGTGGATCGTGTTTTTCCATCTGCGTGGCAGTCGATGATCAGTCGGCTATGCAAGGATACTCATGCGACACGTTTCTTATTTAATAACCAAATAATGGTAGATGAGCCAGCAGTGGTGAGAATTAATGTGGAAACCCTCCGACCATACTTGTCCTCAATCTTAGCTTCTTGGTGGCTCTGAAATGTTAACAACAAAAAAAATTCATATTTCATTACCACTTTAGGGAGTATTTGATTGAATGATTGATTCATTGATCAAATATTACATTGTTTTATTTGGTAATTTCATTAATGAATGATAAACGATTTTATCAATATTATAATTACCAACCAATAAATGATGTGATGTGGTTTTTTGAGACGGATATGACAGATAGAACTGACTAACATAATTGACTCTTTTCTGCATTGTCATCTGCATAGTCCACATTTATTTTTTTGCAGATGGCAAACACTCGTAGTGGCACGGGCCAGACGTAGCGTCTAATATACAAAACTTGTGTTGCTATTGCGATAGGAAGAATCCTGAGACGAATGTCCGGCTTCTTTGAAACTTACAGAGTTGAAAAGAGCCTGGCCCGAGTTGAACTTCACTTGCGAGTATTTCCTTGCGAATATTGACATCGATTCGAGCAGTGAAATATTGTGAAAGAGAAGCTCGAGAGAGATGGGAGCGGCGAAAACATTCCAAGTTGCTGCATCTTTATTGCATTTGGGCTTCGCTCCCCATAATGCGATTTTGTCGCACCGCACCGCATTATTACTATCGTAAACAAAATTCCAGCGTTCTGTTTCAGAAATGGCCAATCTCAGTCGCTTATTTCCATGTCTTAGTATTTTCTCACACAACTTTTTTGTGGAATGAGGTAAACGCATTTGAAAACATTACTCGATCTCTATTCTTTATAAATACCATTTCGGATGCGGGGTTACCTTGCGGCCTTGAGCACACTACCAGAGAGAAAAAATGCCGAAAACATATTTTTACCACAATACTTTGGGCTTGCAGATACGATTCGCGATGAAAACAGAACAATATTTTGACATCGGAAAGCTTCCTTTCTAAGAAATCTTTAAGAATTTTCTTTTAAGTGAGCGCTCTACGAACAGGCGGATGATAATGTTTGCTTGCATGATTAGTAAAGGGTGGTCCCGGAAGGAGATGTGAGATACACTTTTCTTGACATATTGTTGCATGATTTTTGTGCACTGTTCGGATCTCTATCGTTGGAGAATAGACAAAAAGAAACCAGAATCTGCAAGCTGATGCACCTGAATACGCAACAGATTCCAAATTCTAAAATGAAGCGCACATGTATTTTGTAAACAAGCAGTGCATTGTCGCTTCGCGCTCCCGTTCGAATGGCACGTTGCCTATGTGGCATGCCAACTGCTATATTCATGCATTTGACTGATTGTACTTGCTCAATAATTTCGAGGCAATCGCAAAGTGGCACGTTAACGAGATTGTTAGAACTGAGTAATAACTTGAAAACTATTCTAAATTCAAACAAACGTAAAAGTCATCTATATTGTTTTGCTTGAAAGCCTCATTAAGCGATTAAATCTGAATTGTTTATTCAAGAAAAGATACTTCTGCTTTTACGTAAGTAACAACTGCTTTACATAAGTTTTTACAGCGCTTTTACATCATGGCAACCTGGAAGTGGGTCTGTTTAATATTATAACTGACGTATTAGTTTCATAATCATCAGTGAGTGAAATGGAGGGCATTCCCGTTGCTTTCTTTACTGACATTCATGGTGGCGAAGCACAGCAACCCAGTTAGAAGAAAGTGTGCATTATGCTTCGCTCTACGCCGCAGCGACTCCTGCCTCGAAAATCCTTCAACAGTTTCAGTAATACAATATTCCTTTTTTTTAAAGCGGATATAAGTCTTCACTGCATGACAAGGCTTTTAACTGATCAAGGACGAGTAGAAAGAGAGGGACAAGAAAGAGCGGTAAGAGAGAGAGGGACTGAGTTTGGGGACACGCTACCAATCAGAATGTAGATCATCCGACGCGTAGGACAACAGTTACGATCGCTGAACTTTCCCGAGAGTCTCCGTGAGAAAGCTTCTCTTGGGAGAAGGAAAAAGAAGTGTTGGGCAGCATACCGAGGAAGTTAGAGCGTGTCCGGAACTTTTGAGAAGTAACTGTAAAACCGAATTTAATGAGGGTTCCATGGTTGTAAAACTCGTGAATCTTGCATTGCCCTGAGGGTCTACTGAGGGTAAGAGGAAAGCCGGTGATTAAGTCGCTCCGGGTGACCAAGCATGCGAAAAAAAAAAAAAGACGACTGGAAATCCTCGATCTCTTTCTGGCACTGATATGTGCAGTTCAATATGCGGTGACACTGGCGAGTACCCTGAAAAAGACTTTAATCTGAAGAATTTATTAGTGTGGCACTCTCTATGGAGACACATTGAGAATGAGCTAAGAAGGTACATAGATCAGGCTCGGCTTCGTTTTTTTTCTCTCGTGCTTTATCATATAGTTGTCCACGCGAAGAATTGGGAAGAACCGCGAAACCTAATGCTTCGGCTAAGGTCTCTTTAGGATTCATGTAATTCTTGCTGCTGTATTCTATATAAATATTCTCCTGCTTCGTTCATATGCCCCGTGAAAAGAAATTTCTGAAGAAACCTTATATAGTTACGCTTTGTGCGACTGACGATAAGCAGAACAGGGTAAATCAGTGCGGCAGAAAAACCACCAGGTGAATGGTTCACGAAAAACAGAAACAAAAAACAAAAACACCTTCCTTCCTTCTTTGTTTTTTTAATAAGCCTTTATTCGACTTGCAGGCTTCAGAAGAATTGATTTACCACATTCGGTTGCCCGGCTTCAAGTTTTTGTTCAATTCGCCCTTGCGCCACCTTGGTCCGCTCAATTCACGTAACTACCGCCATACAAGGGCGTAGGTCCCGGATTGGGAACTTTTTTAGTAATCGAGGGACATATCCTTGAGAAAAGTCCGCATGAATTTCTTTAGGGCTGCGCACTACAAGCGGTTGGACGGCGGCTTCTCCCTACAAAATAAGTAGACACCATTTGTCGGAGTGAAGTGAGATCCGTTGCACTGAATTACCTTAAGAGAGAGAGAGAGAGAAAGATGGAAGAGGAAAGGTATGGAGGCTAGACAGAGGCTAGTATTCGGAATGGTACCCTGCATTGTGGTAGGGAAATAGAGGATTGGAAAGAAAGCATGGAGAGAGAGAGAGAGAGAGAGAGATAAAAATAAGAAGAAAAAAAAAACAGTCTCACCCGCAGACAGCAATCAAGCTTGCAAGAGCCAGTAAGAGGAATCTGAAAAGAGCCATCAATAAACTGGCAACGTCGACTTCTTTATGTAACGCCCATGTTATTGCGCGGATCAACGTATAAATAACAGTTTTCTTGCCGTTTGCGTACATGCCAGAAAGCAAATTGTCTGCTCTAAAGGCATAGATAGCTAGTGAGTATAGAATTTCTATGCTCTTCGTCCCTACACCTTTCTATATCCACATCTTGCGTTTCTTAGCGGGTAAAACATTAACGCTACTAAATATGAGGTGACGGGCACATTCTCCGCCAGGGCAGTCTCTGAACGCACAACGCATGTCTTCTTGGATTGAGTCACATGTTAAGTACCTCACCTCGTGAAAATTCATCCGGAATCTTATTACTGCTGCTTGCTTTGTAATCGCATCATAGTTTCAGCCCGCAGAAAATTGAAGTTTTACTTCCTACTTTATTTTCTTTATATCGTTTTATTGAAGTGCAATGCCGTGTACGCCGATGGAACTGATGAATGCATTATGTCTAACGATATCGTAGGTTTCGTTAGTTGGTTGTTAATATTCAAATTAGAAACGGCGCGAAATACAGAAGGAGCACTGACTGTCAACTGAGTTTATCACCAGCGCTCCGCGTGTATTTTGTCGCAGTGCATGAAAACTTCGTCTATAATAATGGTGACATCATTTTGAGTGTTGGGTGACCTTTTTTGACGTAGTTGTAGCTGATTGTTATTAAGTAATGCAGTTTTTTTTGCACGTAGTATGAAGAGAGTACTTTATGCTCACCTTAAACCAACGTAATAAAAAGGCATTATTGTCGAATTTCGACCATGGTATTTTACCATGATACCGAGAGTTCAAGAAAGCTGCCTAGCTATATTGCTGATATTTTAATTCCAGGGCACTGGTTTATGAACGTGTGCTGTGAAGAAATTTATGCACTCCACATAATCAACATTGAAATGAGAATATTTGCAAATAAATAACACGACTGTTTAAATGAAAATAGTATCGATGTTCGCATCATTATTATGCGTCGAATCGTAGTCACGCCACCCGCGTAAGTCTCGGGAAACTTTTTTGAGGATAAGTTGATTGGATGATTTCATCATCACTTACCTCGTAAAACACACAAAACAGTCACAACAAAAAGGACGCAGGTTTATTTTCTTGGGTGTTAGAACGTATGTTTCAATAGTTCCACGTTGGCAACAATGAAAGAGCGAACGAGACCTCTTTGCTTTAGCCTCTCAGCAGACTCGGGTAATGGTTTTGAATTCCTTGTGTTAAGATAAACGCGTTGCACAGGTCAGGAACATATGATATCCGAAAGAACAAAATATATATGAAAAAAAATATATCACAGGGTTTCTGACGACTTGAAAGCAAAAACCATCTTTTTATTCTCAGTCCATGCACTGACCCCCCCCCCCCCCCCTCGTCCCTCGGATGGCTTTCTGCACATAAGGTGGTTTTGCACTGACACCAGGATCGGAGGCCCTGATAAATTTCTGCACCTTACCTGGTTTTGGACGGCCTCTTTAATCGGGCCCACGTTTGACCATGCAACGATGTCATGACTTGACGTCAATATGTGACGTCATCGCGACGTAATCGCGACTTCCCGAATTTCGGTGATTTGTGACGTGATGTTGACGTTTTATGGGGACGTGTTCACATGATGATAATAATTTTTTGCATCCATCGTGCTGACGCTGACGCCGAGGGATGCCGACGGTCAGTTTTCGCGTTTGTTGAAGCATGTATAAGGCTTTCGCCTAAATAACTTCGCCCAATTTCAGTCCACCAGTGCATCAGGTATTCTCACAAGTCAAGCCATACATTCTTTCTAGATACAAGCGCACGTGGTCACTCGGAGGCGGACATTCCAGAGAGCTCGACGATGCGCTGGAGACAACGTGAGGCCAGTCGGATTGCTTACGGGTTCCTGGATCACAGTAAGCACCCGGAAGCACAGTTCCAGTAGCCAGGCGTGCCGGAACCACGACGTGGCAGTTTCGGAAAGTGAGCGCGTTTGACCGCCGGATCGATGTAGAAAGCCTTCCATCGATGTAGCCAGCCGGTCTAAGAACTGGCTAACCTCCCTGTCATTCCGCTTGTTTCTTCCTTCCTCCTCCTCCTCCTCCTTCGCCCCCCAGTAGTGGCCAAAGTTCAAGAGTTACCGCCGGTGGCGCCAGCTTCACAATCGGAGTTTGGTCAAAGAAAACGACGAGAGCACCTCCCAAGAAAGCCCGCGCAATATGGCAAACAAAGATGGCAACCAAAGAAGTATGTGGCAACCAAGGAAGTAAACATCAAGAAAGCGAAAATGAGCTCCGATTTAATCCAAAGGAAAAAAAGCCAATACAGCAGTAGCTAGTAGTGTGCCGCACCTATGAAGACTCGCTGTATTCTTTTTGCACCAATTCAAGGTACATTTTGCAACGGTGTGGGAGCAAAAATTTAGATGTGAAGCAGCTTATGGCGGAGTTCAATCCGGTGATGGTGGTGTGCGGCCTGACCACCCTTACTGCGCATGCGCGAACCCTCTCCACACAACGCCTCTCCTGGTGCAATTTTTGAAGAAAGGCTTCATGAAATAAACGTTGGTGCCGCACACCGAGAACGCTACCAAGACTGGGAGCGTAATCTCTTACTTCGCGGTGATAACATTGAGAATGTTGATGATAATTACATGGCTAATAAGTCAACTGCTTACGAGTAGCGAAAAAAAAAGAAAAGAAACATAGACAGAGATAGAGAAAAAGATAGAACGAAGGAGAAATATATAGTTATTGGCAAAAAAGATGTCTTGACTAGGCGGGATTTAAACTCCGTACCCACGATAAGAAAGCGAGCATCGTAACCACTGGCGCATCTAAGCATGCCAGCAGTGCAAAACATAGCCTTGCGTAGTATAGCAAAGAAACGGCGTGGGAAAAAAAAGTGGGAGTGAGAAAGATGTGAAGGTGAGGAGGAGGGAAAAGAGAAACGGAGAGAGTAAGACATAGCATAAAAAGAAAGGGAAAAAAAGAACGAAAGAAAGACGGAGAGAGCGAATCAAAGAGAGAAAAATATAGATAGAAAGAAAGGGAAGAAAGAGAAAGCTAGAAAAAGCGAGAACGAGGAAGGAATATATATAGAGAGAGTGAAATAAATAAATAAAAATAATCACTGGCAAAAAAAAGGCAGAGAAAAATACAGAGAACAGAAAGAAGGAAGGAAAGAGACGAAGAAAAAATAACGAGAAACAAGGAAGGCCACTCAGCTTTCGACGTCCTTCAGGCTTAGAACCACTAGTCTGAAGCTGTCTTAGTTTTCTTCGCGAAGCACTAACAATGACGTAAGAGGAAGACAAAACGAGCACTTACTGACAACAGTAAAGTTTTCATCTGAAAACGAGATGTGTCTTATTTCGCGATTTACGCATGCCAAATGAACAGCTCCTGGTACAATGATAAGTTAAAATTTGAAAAGTAAGAGATGGAAATTTTCTGCCATTATGCATGAAATGTATCAAGAACTCTGACTCACAGAGATGCAAAAATCACATATCTCTGGCTTACACAGATGTCCTTGTTATCTTACATATATGAAAACGCTCGATAATTTCTCGTGCTAATGAATTCTCATGTTTGATAAAAATCGAGGGTTTTCCAGTCGTGCGGTACTGTTGCCCTGTGGACAAGGTCTAAACAAATTCGAAGCGGGGGTCCCTTTCTTCAAATCATGTTCTTGTCGTTCGAGCGATCGTTAACATACTAACACGACTGCCCTATTTTTCTGCCGCCACATTAGAAGGGAACATCATACAGAGCAGATTTCTTGCATTTCGTGAATGTCGTGATGTGTTTAACAGTGGAGATATAATGCATGCATTCTTTTCCTACTTTTCTATGTACCCCCCGCTCACTCTTACATGAAATGAAGGCTCATCTAATCGCCCAGTTCGTCATCTGAATGATTTAAACATTGTACGCACGTGCGTGCATGCACTGCCACGTCGCAGAGTATTTCTTTTTTCGTTGGATCCATCTTCATTCTCTTTGTCATTCATTTATAACTTTCGTGGACCTATCTTTATGTAGCGTAGAATATATGATGGTAGAAGCCTGTCCTCCGGGTTGACGTCGGTTTATTTTTCTTCACTAAATTGATCCTCGTTCGTCTATCTCCATTTGCTGTCAAAGCCACACAAATTGCCGGAGTTATTTCATGCAACCGTCATCATCGTTTCTTCTCACAGCTTTACCCACCTGCCCACTGTCCTTCGCACATTCCCGGCATTCCCATGACTGGACGCGCGGGGCTTAACGCCGCGGTCATATCCCCAGGACATAGACTTTCTATCAGAGGGGAAATCATTCATAGTTGGGGTCTGGTACAACGTGCGCCCAGATGAGCAGGCAAACTATTGAGCCCCGCTCAGCGCACCTCGTTAGAGAAAGGACAGCTGGAGGAGAGAAACTCGCATTGCCACACAAGAGCAGCCACCGACAATCGCACCGAAGCACCGTTGCTCATTAAGACCACGCAAACATTTACGTGTGTTCTGCATGCGTGGGTCAGTTGAGCAGTTGGCGAACGCCCACTGTGCGTCGCCATACTGGTTCACAGGAAAGGACGTGTACCCATCTTCTCTTCTCTTTGTTTTCTTTTAATCTTTCGCCATGCAGGAAGACTTAAAAAAAAAGAGCTACCCTGTTCTCGCGTTATACGATTACAGATGCACGCCCGAATGAATTCTCAAGTTACTCGTTTTAGCGAAGTTGACTGTGCACGTACCGCAAGCCGCTAATGCGGCGGAACAACCTGGCGATTTTGTCGAAAGGAGTCGCATTAGCGCCAGCCATCTGAGCAGCTTTGACTGTCGCAGCAGAAGTTTCGAAGCGACAGTGAACACTACCGATTGTGCGTTTGTTGACTGACCCCATGTGGCACACTTACATATGCCTTAGAGAAGGAACACAACCACGCACAAACACAAACAGATATACAAATGTAACAAAGCACAAGAAAAGTGAGATGTGTGACTGGCTCATACTGAGCAATCGATGTACAATATTTCAGCATGAATATTGTTCACTTTTCGAATTATAAACAAGGTCATTTTCTCGTACTTCTTACGTTCACATTTTCTTTAGAACCGGCTAGGAAATGTTAGAGCACCCACTTATGTATGGAATGTTTCTCCCTCAAGATCGCAAGCACCACTGTAATTATTACATGGCCATCAACATACCTGATCTTCGTGCTTGAGTC
Source organism: Rhipicephalus appendiculatus (assembly GCA_030522465.1). NCBI lineage: Eukaryota > Metazoa > Arthropoda > Arachnida > Ixodida > Ixodidae > Rhipicephalus > Rhipicephalus appendiculatus. Next base: position 1,767 of record JALIZH010020458.1, on the reverse strand, counting down.
AGGGCAGTTCATGTTGGATTAGCACGTCTGCTAGCGCTGTATGGCCTAGTTATTATCCGTCTTACAATATAAATATGCATTTACAGGACCCTATTCTAAAGCCTCCGAAGTAATCGGTTTCACAAGTTCCACCCCAAAGTGCTGCCAGCGCTTCCGCATAACGAATTTTACGTATCAGCAACGCATTGGACGAAGCAGCCATCTAGTTCTTAATTTTTAATGCATAGTCGCCCACGTCTGCTTGATATCGTTTCAAATCCTAAAGCCTTGACAAGGCCTCCAGGTCATCAAAACAGGAGTGGGAAGGAAAATAGATGAGTGAAGCAGGACGGAGTAGGCAGGGATTGATTTTGACAGCGCGCTTCCGGCATGTCTTACTGCACGAAACGTAACCATTACGACTGGCGAACTTCACCGAACGGTTCTGCGAAAGCACTTCGGTTTGAGAGAGAGAGAGAGAGAGAGAAGCGAAACCTCGTAGTGAACGATAGGCAGTTGAGGGGCGTTAGAAAGTTTGAAGGTACTAGGAATGGAGGCGCAATAACGGGATGTAGGGAGGACTGAACAGCAGAAGCAGTTAGGTGGCTGCAAAACAAATGGCTTCGGCTCTGTCTTCAGGGTTCGCGATAGGGAGCTCAAAACGCTAACAGGGAAGGACGGAGCGATATGCTACGAATCATTTCTACACAGAAAAAGAGAGGAAGAAAATATATATGAAAAAGAATGAATGCATTACGGAAACGGCGGAAAGTTTCTTTGCCGTGAAAATCTATGACGCGTAATTTATGAGCACAAATAAGGCTTCTGTTCGAGTCTGTATTAGTATTTTGACGCCAGAGGACTCACTGAGAAGGCAACAAAAATGCATTCAATTTTGCGGGCAATAAACAAACGAAGGCACGTAAAACCAATTTTGATTTCTAGAGAATGAGGAGGGTATGTCCGAGTGGGTATGTATGAAAAGAACGGAAAAACGAAATTTTTTCGAGTTATTTAGTATCATGCATACGGAAAGTTTTCAATGTCAGGAAGTTTTACTATTTGTTAGAAGGTTCCTGTACGTGTTGTTACAGGAAGTCACTCGGTGTCCTTCAAGGAGCTATTGCATCATCCATCTCCGTGAGTCAATATTTCAATTAGTTCCCTTCTGTGTAGCCATATTGTACATAGCGTATGCTTTTGCATACTCTATGCTTACGCGTATGCAACTATAGGCCGTAATAATCTTAATGAGATACACGAACACACAGATGCAAACAAAAATTGAAAGAAATTTTTCAATGACTGAAATTCTTTCTATATGAGCCTCCTCTCCTGTATATTGAAAGAAGAGTGCTTGCTATGCAGACGAAAACCTTATATTTGCTTAAAAGCCCTTCTTAATATTTCTTTATGGTCAATAATTTTATTTATCATTACTTTGAATATTTTAAAGTTTTTACAGTTGTATTATATTTACTACTGGAGGATTTTTTTTGAATTACATCTGAATCTTGGGTGATCCCCATAGACAAAAATTAAATCACCCAGATTTTTCTTTTTTCTTTTCGAAGAAAACCAATATTCTATACTCTCATTCACTGCAGTCTAAAGACGCTTGCTCTTGAAACCGTTTATAAAGAGAGCTGTGCTACTGCACAAAACATCCATGCATGAAAAAAAAAGGGGGGGGAGGGGGATCGGCGTCATTCTGATTAATGACCTCAACTTGCGTCTTGTGTCGACCACTCCCGACACCGAAGGTTCACATTTCTCCCTGCTTTTTTC